>BHFT01056666.1:0-13249 GCA_004320025.1 Laticauda laticaudata
ATTCTGACTGTTTGTTGAATAAAGCCTTTTGTTGTTGGAACCCGGTCTACCTCGTGTGTTTTCCGAACAAAACAGAAGAGGCCTTTGAGGTCTTCAAATCCAATCTCCTGTTCAAGCAGGAAACCCTATACCCAACCAGGGAACTGGACCACACGATGCCAGAAACTGGGCTGAGCAAACAAGCAAGGCCCCACCTGAGGAATGCAGGCAGCATGTGAAACCACACCCCCGACGGTTCACAGAAAAAAGGTTGGGGGCCGCTGCCCTATCATTTTAGACAAATGATTGTCCAATGTTTTCTCTAAAATTTCCACAACTTTTGGAGGCAAATTGTTGCACAGATTAATTGTTCTAACTGTCAAGAAAAGTCTCCTAATTCCATCCATTTTGCTTCTTGTCCTGCCTTCAGGTGTTTGGGAGATTAGGTTGACTCTTCTTTATGGTAGCCCCTTAGAACCGGGTCTCCAACCTTTGAAACTTTAAGACTTGTGGACTTCAACTCCCAGAATTCCTCACTTTGCTTTGCTTTGCTTTGCTTTGCTTTGCTTTGCTTTGCTTTGCTCGCTGATGAATTCTGGGAGTTGAAGTCCACAAGTCTTAAAGTTGCGAAGGTTGGAGACCCCTGCCTTAGATAGTAGAACTGCTATCACTACTAACTTACTGACTATGGAATTTAGGAGTATGAGACTACTAGAGGATACAGTTCTTTCTTCCCTCTTCGTAAGATAAACCAAATTCCCAAGCAATAAATATAATCAAACTTTGTTAGAAAAAAAAAAGATAAAATATATTTTTCAGACTTTAAATAATAACCAGGCAGAAAATCAATAGAACAGGAACAAATTATCTGGTTCAATACCTGTTCAAGTCACAATGATATAGCTTACAAATCAGGTGGAAAAAGTAAAAAAAAAAATTACAAGAATTAATTGGACTGTTCCACATCAAGCACAAGATGTTACTGGTCTTCTACAAAAAAACTTCCTCTTGCCAAAAAACTTTGTAAAATCAAGATTAGAAAGGGTTCAGAAAATCATTATAGATTACAGGAAGATTAAATTATTAACTTGATGCTATTTGAAGAATGAACATTTATACAGCAATAAAAATGGTAGGCTAATACTATGCAGTAAAAAAAAAAATTATCAATGCAAGTCCTTGCTAATCTTACTATATATTACTTTGGAACTAGAATTCCATTGAAATCGATATTTGTGTCCGTTACACATCCTGTAGATTCCTGATACTCCAAATTCTCTTCCAGGGTCCCAGGAAATGATCTGAATCCCTGAGTCAGATGTGTTCAGCAACAACCATATAGCTATAAGTAATCATCTTCAGTGCTAAGTCACCATTTATTGTGGCCATTATATATTTAGTTTAATTAATTTCTTAAACATGCTGCCACAATCCAAAACAACTTTCAGCAGCTCTCTATACAGATACATATGCCCATGTATATAAAACAGGAATGACAAACTGAAGGTCCGCGGGCCAGATCCAGCCTGAGGGTGCTTAAATCTGGCCCGTGGGGCTGGCCTGGAAAGGACTAGGCCATGGTGCCTCTGGAAGCCAAAACACACCATGCTCCCCACACCCCATTTTGGCCAGTAAAGTGTTGCAGGAGGCCGTCCAGGCCAAAAATGGGGCATGTGTGCCCCCCATGCCAGGGGTGGTATTCAGCAGGTTCTGACCAGTTCTGTAGAACCGATAGAAGAAATTTTGAGTAGTTTGGAGAAACAACAAACATAACCTCTGACTGGAAATTTTACAGTATCTTTCCCCTGACACACCCACCAAGCCCACAGAATCAGCAGTAAAAAAAAATTGAATCCTGCCACTGCCCCATGCCCCATTTTGGGAAGGTGAGTGTTGCCAACCCTAATCTTCACCCATCCCATCTCCCCCCTCAGCAGCTATGAAGAACTACAATGCTGATCTGTCCCTAAAAGAAATCCAGTTTGACACCCCGCCATAAAACAACCAAATACAGAAACAAAAACACAACAATGTCACAAAATTTGAAAGAAAATAAAAGTCTTAACTTACAACCATTTGTTTAGTGACTATTCAAAGTTAAACAGTTTTTAAAAAGTCTTTTGACCATTGTGGAAGTAGGGCTGCCTGTCTCTGCAATTATTATCCCTTTCCCAGAGCCAGTGGATTTCATGGCTCTACATTTCAAATGCAATTTGGACTAACCTTTGGATAAAAGAATCCTCCATTAAGCAACCCATGTTTTGCTAGTCTCCTGGGTGTTGACTTGAGACTGGCTTCTTTGTGTTTATAGTGGGGGGGGACCGATTTCAGTTGGCCCATCACATTCTATATTCCCTTTGCTCTTTCTTATTTGACGTATGTTCATGTGGATAATAACTTATTGCCTGGCAGTATTTGCGACAGTCTTTTTTGTTGCTATAGAAATGAACAGAATGTTGGAAAACTAGCATTTTTACAACTCAGGTTTGGTTTGAAGAACCTGCTAGCATAGAGGCAAAGCCAAAGGGCCATTTAAAACTCAAATATCAGCAACCCAAGCTAGAACCTACACATAAAATAGAAGGAAATGCAATATCAAGTATTGTTAAGGAATTTGTGGTTGAAGCACTAAATCAAAAATACCAAAAGCGTGACTCTCCAAAGATTCTGGAACTACCACTTTCAGCGTCCCTCATTACTGGCTATGCTGATTGGGGACTGCTGGGAATTTTACCTCACAATAATTGGAGGAATCCAGATTCTGTGGCATTGAATTAAAGGTTCTGTTTACAACCTTCAGAAAATCAGATTTGATCCTAGTCGTTGCAGCTAACAAGGCTAAATCTTAATTTCTACATTTAAGCTTTCCACTTATTTTGATTATAATAATGATTGTGTGCTACTAGATTGGTGTCAGCTTTACACTTGCTCAAAACACTGCCAGAACACCCAACAGACTTATCCCATATCGAAGAATAGCTCTTTCTATCTGATACTTTGGTTGGTTTCTCATAGATTTTATTGGGAGATGTAATGCACTTTCAACAATTTAGTCAATCATATCTTTAAAAAAATAAAAGCCAAAGCAGAGATGCTTTCATCCATGTGCAGAGAATCACTGTTAAATTATATATTTGGAGTGGTGAAAAACAAGAAGTGATGGGGCATGAAATACATGTATTCCTTCACTATAAAAGTTTATTTAGTGACCGTTTAAAGTTACAATGGCACTGAAAAAAAAGTAACTTATGGCTATTTTTCATATTTACAACCATTGCGGCATCCCCATGGATGTGTCATCAAAATTCAGTTGCTTGGAAACTGACATATTTTTATCACAATCGCAGTGTTCCAGGGTTATTTGATTGCCTTTTGTGATCTTGTGACAAGCCAAGTCAATGGGGAAGTCAGATTCGCTTAACAACTGTGTTCCTAACTTAACAAGTGCAGTGATTTACTTAACAATTGTGGCAAGAAAAGTCATAAAATGGAGCAAAACTCACTTAACAACAGTCTCACTTAGCAACAGAAATTTTGGGCTCCATTGTGGTTTGTAAGTCGAGGATTCTTTTAAATTAATCCATTCATCTACCATGCCAATCACAGCCACTTTGAAAAAGGTAAATATGGCAATCTAATTGAGGTGTTGTTGTTTTTTAAAAAATCCTTTTGCATTTGGAGAAAATTACCGGGTAAAAACCAATTAGAAGACTTCACTTTCTAAAAATAATTATAGGTGATTTTCATTAGAACTGAAATAGAGAAGGCCTAATGTTGATAAAAAAATTACCATATGTGTTTCATTATGTACTGTGTGTATATGTGTGTGTAAATATTTGTATGTGTGCAAGTGTTTGTATGTTAGCATTTTATAGCTTTCAGCCTGTTTATGGGCTTGTAGAGGTAGTATCATGCAGGATCTTTGTTTCTGCAAATCTGACTAGGTTATGAAAGTTTAGTTTTTGTTCTTTAAACAGATCCCATATGAGAAAAGGAAAAGCTGATATTCCAGGCCCTTTTTTTCAGTAGCAGTTGTTCAATGTTTTAAAGGTGTGAAGTAAAATCTTCTAGAAGGGTCAAGGATTATTCTGTCCGATGCCCTTTTCTGACAAATCAAACACAATTCAAAAAGAACAGAAACCTTGTAATGCTTTTACAAAATAATTAGCTGTGATAAGCACAAGCCTTGCCAAACTGTGTGAGACTTGCCAAAAGGTAAGAGACAAGAAATAATTTGCAAAATAAGAATCTTCAAATACAAACTTAGGAGACTGGAATATCCATGAGGCTGGAGTTTCAAAACATCTTTGCCTTCTGCAAAGAAGGTTAGTTTCACAGCTGGCTTTTATCTTCTTGAAGGAGGGGCCATTACCTTGCAGCCTTATTCCTGAGTCGCCCGTGCTGTTGTAACTGCTCTTTCCTCCTGCCAGCCCGCACACTTGGCACAGGCTCCTTGGGAATCTCCTCATCACTGCTGCTAGCCCACACAAACTCTGAATGCAGCAATCCAGTCCCTAATGGTCCTGGCCCCTCATCTGAGTGTGCTTTCCTCCACCATTCGCACCTGCTGCCGGCTAACCACAACAAGGATAGAGCACTGTTCTATCCATCCTTCACCTCCCAGCATCCCTGAAAATCAAGCAAAGTCACGTTGTCGTCCTACAGCCAATATGATTGAAATTCAGCAACACAGTTTCAGACTGTTGGGGAATTTCATCAGAGATGATGGCAACAGAATGCCGATTCTGCTTCAAGGGAAAAAATATTAATAAGATTTAGCAGTGAATATACATAGATATATATTGAGGGGAAATATTGTCCAGCCTTGTTTAAGCCAAATTTTTTCAGGAAGCAGATGGGAAACTGTTTGAATGTTCTTCCATGCCAATAACAGCAAGAATGATCCTTAATAAATAGAAAATGAGTAGAACTGGTAGGCTAGTAAGTTTCTGATGTGAAAAGAGCACACATTTCAAATTCCCTCCCTTCTGGTCTAAAGTGGTGAAAAACAATACTGCATTGCAATATTCAAGCAATATCATCACATGTTTTAAAGACTTTTTATCATATTAGAATCCCTTAAATACAAAACCGAGATAGCTTCATTTTTCAAGGAAAAAAATACAGGCACAGAGAGAAGTGGTGAAGGTTGACAGAAGGTAGACAACAGAAAAGTTTTGCTTCTGGGAAAGACAATTAATTTTCAAATGGACTGGATTAAAAATGAACAATTTAAACAATTGAACATTTCACTGACAAAAACAATCGTATTTATGGTATTTCCCTAAATACCAGTTAAAAACTAGGGAGCCAGTTCATTCTGAATCATTATAGATTTAAATATAGAAATCTTGGTCCTTCCTTCCTCCCTTCCCTCCTTTCCTCCTTCCCTCCTTCCTTCCTTTCTTCGTTCCCTCCCTCCCTTCTTTCCTCCCTCCCTTCCTTCCTTCTAAGTAACAGGTGAATAAGACTATCTGCTATACTGGCTGAACTCAATGGAAATATGGATGGAAACAGATATAATAAATCCATATGGTAATCCACAAACACATATCTATGATCTCTTCCAGATGCTTCTCATCCAATATTTGGGACTGATCTCTGATCCCTATGGACAAAATATGAAGCTAGAAAATAATGGATAAATGAACAAAGGGCACTTTTATGCATCCTATGACTGAATGAAGTTACACCCAAATTTTGTTACACACCGACGGCATTAAAGGAAGCATATAAAACATATTCTGCATTGTTTTTTTAAAAAGTGCTTTTAAGGGCTGCAGCATGCTGTTTCATGTACTGTGGTCATATCCAGTCAATAAGAATTGCTGTAAGCAGACTAAACAGCTTTAAGCTTTACTAGCTGACAGCTTCCTTACATAGAAGACTGGGTGTGCCATGAAGATATGTAGACAGTAATAACAAGCACTGCTTCTGATAGGTAATGGTTTAGGACAAGGAAAAATTCAGCTGAGCTTTCAAGGGCCTTCATCTTTTGCTTTTATTCGACAGTGGCCAACGGATAGGGAAAAGTGTTAAAAATGCACTTTTAGTTCAAAGTCACTAAAGAAAAATCATGTATTTTGTGTTCATGTATAAGATTTAAAGGAGTGTTGTCAAAAATCTCTTTGCTGTTTTGGACACTATGCCTTTATTATCAAGAATAATCAGATGGGTCACCTCTTTGTTTCCTTTATGTTCCATCAGCACTAATAAAAAAAAATGGAGAGAATGAAAGTTAACGATTATAGTTTATGCAGAAAAGCGACAAGTTATTGGCCCTCCTTCCCATTCGAAGAGAGCCGCGAGTAGAATACTTTAATAGCTGTCCTTTTAGATTGTATACACTGGATCAATTAACACATCATTCTGAACCATAAAACTGGCTTAGCAGTAAACATAACATCATCACGTTCTACAGGTTGGCTTCATCAGCCAAGCCTAGCATCATGTGGGGATGTGGCTCTCAGGTTTTATTTCTCTGGAAAAAGCCAAAGAATAAAGTCAGTAATAAATGAAATTCAAATCTTGTTTTGTTCTCTAGCTTCGTCTGGCAGCGTCACAGAGGTTTATATTTTGTAGTAAATAAGTTTTATTATTGTCATCATGATTCATGACAATGCAGCATCGTATAACATACAATAAAGCAAAACAATGATAAAATAAAATACTGTAATAAAAGGAGCATTTATTAAAAAGAGATCAAAACTAAATAAAGCTAAGGCTACAAATAAGAACTTACAATTTTATTTTTGTCTAAATGACAGCAAAGCAAAAGTAACAACTTGGTTGCTAACAATTGGAAACACATCTACAAGAAGAATATTCAACTATTTGCAGTCTGAAACCCTGAATCCACTTATCATTTGGACCCGGTCTCATTTTAAATGAAGCATTGGAGGACACAGTGGAGAATATTCTCTACTTGATTGACACCCTACCAGGAAGAGAGATACTGTTCAACACAGGACACTTATAAATTCCCTCTTCCAGATATCCTGAAGGCATGGTGTGCAAGCAAAGGAATATAAAATTCTTTCTTAGTGGGGTGCTGGAAATATTAACCAGATCCTGACAGGGGTCTAAATCTTCTTTTTTAAGTGGTCGATTTAAGATGAAAAATTGGGTGTCTCCATTATAGTGGCATCTTTACTGACATCCTTTTCAAGGAAAAAAAACCCCTGTCTCTAATATTTTCTCTGATGCAGGAGCTTAATTCCCCCAACAAAAGTTGGGAATACATTAGGTAAGCAACAAAAATTTGATCCACTGATTCCCAGTGGTGTAATGGAGAAAACAAAGTCTAGTAAGGTAGGATTCTTGAAGGCTGTCTAGTTTCTTAAAGTGCCCCAACAATGAAAGATGTAACAATGACCGAAGGTAATTGTACCTCCATCCTTAGAGAACAGCAGACATACCTTCCTTATGAAGTTGTTTTCGGCTACATGTAGTCCTTGACTTATAACAGATCACTTAGTAACTGTTTGAAGCTAGGATGGATTCCCCCAAAAGGTAGAACAATTATGTCAGGCACTGTCAAAACAGGTTAGGTTGCAAGAGTTTCATGGAAAGGTAATTCCCACTATAGTTCTTTTCCAAGTGAAGACAAGAGACCAGCCAGTAGTGGTAGTGGGGCCTACTTCCCTATTTTGGGTTTGAAAACTATCAGCAATTCATTACTCTAGTTTCTACCATGAAGGATACCCTGACTGAGAAGTGCTGAAGGATTTGGGCAAACTGGGAACTGTATATAAAACTAGAAAGCTAAATGTTTTCCAAATATACACCCTCCCTAGAAAAGTTCTATTGGAGAAGATTTGAAGAATGAACTGGGGAACTTACCGACTTTAATTATAGATGTGAATTTCCTGAATATACTGTATATACTTATGAATTATTTATTTTTAAAGGAGGAAGAGGTCTCAGCAGCAATGTTTGCACCCCAAGGAATACGCAAGAAGAAAGAAGCAATTGCCATGATCAATTTAGGAGTATATCTTTCATTAAAAGATTGGTGCTAGCTATTTTGCATGCCTCTTCTGGATTTTGGTAGATTCCATTAGATCAGAAGAGTTCAAGGTTATGTAAGTTAATATATATCTTTGGAGAAATGCTGCTTTGGCAAGATTCCTTTCAGCCTTAATCCACCTTAGGAACCTTTTTCTAAGAGAATCCAGCAAATGCTTGATGAGGTCCCTGGTGTTAAGATGTATATTGATACCGTAACAGAGGTGCCATTCAGCAGGTTCTGACCAGTTCTGAAGAACTGTTAGCGAAAATTTTGAATAGTTCGGAAACCGGCAAATACCACCTGACTGGCCCCAGCCCCATCTATTCTCTGCCTCCCAGCTGATCGGCTGGATCTTCTTTTATTGCCCTACACAGGAGAACAGAGCTGGAAAAGCAGGTTACTGGGTTGGGGACGGGATGGGACTTTGCAGTAACCTTCCCCCAGGAGTGAGGAGGGAATGGAGATTTTGCAGTATCTTTCTCCTGACATGCCCACCAAGCCACACCCACCACGCCACACCCACAGAACCAGTAGTAAAAGTTTGTGAATCCTACCACTGTACCGTAACATCCTGGTGTTTGGCTGTTTTAAGGTACAACATGAGAGAAAAAGAGGACTACAATAACTATACTGAAATTCAATAAACAACTATGCAGATTCCAATACCAGATCCATCTGAAACAAATTTGGATGATTTCAAACATGCCTCTTCCTCAAAAAAGGAGTTCAAAGTTCAATAAACAACTTCAAAGGTTATTCACATGCATAAGCATGTTAAGTATCTGATAAATGTACCATTCATCTGTACGCTCTTTATGAAGCAGGCTAATGGAACCACAATCTTCTCATTTTGTCTTATATCTCTATTCAGAACCAAAATAAACAAGAGAGGAGATAGTGAGCATCCTTGTTCCTTTTTCTATCTTGCACAGGGATATATAGTGGTCAATGATTCCCTTTTTTACAATTATCAGAAAGAGTTAATGTAGGCAGAAGGGTTTTGAACTGTATGAGACTGAGTTGGAAGCCAATTGTGTACAAATGACAAACATGTCATTGCTATTTCAAATTTATGTTGGAAATGTAAACAGCAAGAAGGGACATCTTTTGCGTAAGCAAACTCAAAAATTTATTATGATCAACGTCCCAGAGGTTTACTACTTTTGAATTCTAAACCTGAATTTTTAATGGCACAGCATGCCGGATACTATCCTGTGTGGCCCATAAAGCAGCTTCCCACTCATGTAGAATGGTGATGCCAAAAGTCTTTTTCATGGCATCTGTGGCTTATCCCTTCTATTGGGACAAGGATGAGAGAAGAAAAGGAGATTCTTAATGAAGAGCCTTCAGGAAGGATTATGGAAGTCACAGGGGAAATCATAAATTGACCTCATGACTACAGAGGTACACATTCCTAATGCAGATGAAGAATGAAGTCACTTTGTACAAATCAGCAAAAATGTGCAGTACTCCAGAGACACACACTGAGCAATGCTGACGATATCTGTGAAGGATGCATATATAATGTAACACTCTTGTTTAAGAATTGGTCCAAGAGTATAGATTAGATGGTTATGTTGACTAGTCAGCTTCAGTTTCTCTCTTTTATCATTACAGGAACAAGCATAGACTATACTGTAATAAACTGAGACAGAATTCTGAATATAATGTATGTAACTCCAGTGGTTTTTTATTATTGTTGCAGGTGGTTAAATATTTTCACTATGTTAAACAAAACAAACAGATAATTGTTTAATGTGAGTTGGACTTACTTCATAGGCCATCTTGGGGACAGAGCTAATATTCAGAAATGTAGTATTTTCAGATGAGGAATTTTTTGTACAATTTTTCAGTTAAAGTTGTGTATACAGTATATCACCCATCAAGCACATTTAATATGGTGGGAGAATGCAAAAAATACATAGCTGGCAATCAGAATCTAAATGAATGCTAAATGTTCCTCTTAGTGTGACACTTAATTCTGTGTAACAGGGAATACCCAACATCTGTATTTTACTTTTTTTTCCCTTCGGGTTGAATCGATTTCTGCAAAAGAGGAAAAGGAGAGAGATTATTTTTAAAATGTATATTTCCATGAAGTACTCTGCAGAGCAGGGAACAGAAAATTTGAAGTAAGGTCCGTTTTGCTTTTAAATGTGGGTAGCATCTATAATCTAGAAAGAGGTGTCAAACACAAGGCCTAGGGACCGTATCCGGGCTGTGATGTGGTCAGAGTGGCATCAAGCTGGCCATACCCACCCAGTTGGCCACGTCCAGTGAGTGGTGTCAAGCTGGCCACGACCACCTAGTCAGCCACATCTGGTTGGTCCCCAAGGTCAACCACAATCCTGATGCGGTGCTGAATGAAATTGAGTTTGACATTCCTGATCTAGAATAATATAATTAGAAGGGCCATTCAGCTATTAAGTCCAATCTTCTGTTCAGTGTAGGGATCCATGTAAGAGGTATGACCATAATGGAGCCTCCAATGAGGTTGTAAAGATTTTATGAACTTTTTTTGCAGCAATCATTAAGCAAATCACTGTGGTCATTAAGTAGACCAATGTTTTGCTATGGGCGCAATTTTGCAGAAAACCAGAAGTAGATATCAGTTTTGGGCAAAATTGTTGTAAAATACAGTCACATGATGGCAGAACACTGCAAATAGCCATAAATGGGGCTGAATGCCCAAAATTCAGTCATGTGAGTGCAGGAGGGGATGACCATCACAATTTCTAATTCAGTTCATAAGTACCCCTCTGGTAGATTCATTGGAACCAGTCATAATTCAAGGACTGTCTGCACAGCATTCTTCACAGATGGCTAACATCTACTTCAAAGCATCCAGTGAAAAGAAACTCACATTCTCTCTAAATAATGAAAATCTTAAGAAGATTTTTTTTTAAATATTCATTTTGAATTTCCCTTCCTGAAACATTATTTCATTTCCATGTCCTGTTCTCTGGGATGAGAAGGAACAGGTTTGTTATTTTAACATGAAATGTTTTAGGGTTGTTTTTTTAAATTGATATCATATCTACTTGCAGGTTTCCCCCTCCCATTATTCTAGTGAATAGTGGTTTTGTCATGCACTTTGTTTCTAATCCTAGGTCCATCTTCACTGGCCTTTTCTATCGCTTGCAGTAAATGTGTAGGAATATGGTGACATATGTTCAAATTTTCTGTTTCCTGCTCTGCAGAGTACTTCATGGAAATATACATTTTAAAAATAATCTCTCTCCTTTTCCTCTTTTGCAGAAATCGATTCAACCCGAAGGGAAAAAAAAGTAAAATACAGATGTTGGGTATTCCCTGTTACACAGAATTAAGTGTCACACTAAGAGGAACATTTAGCATTCATTTAGATTCTGATTGCCAGATATGTATTTTTTGCATTCTCCCACCATATTAAATGTGCTTGATGGGTGATATACTGTATACACAACTTGAATTGAAAAATTGTACAAAAAATTCCTCATCTGAAAATACTACATTTCTGAATATTAGCTCTGTCCCCAAGATGGCCTATGAAGTAAGTCCAACTCACATTAAACAATTATCTGTTTGTTTTGTTTAACATAGTGAAAATATTTAACCACCTGCAACAATAATAAAAAACCACTGGAGTTACATACATTATATTCAGAATTCTGTCTCAGTTTATTACTGTATAGTTGTAAGTCAAGGACTAGCTGCATCAACTTTGCAAGCATAATTTATAATACTGTTGGTTCAAGGTATTTTGCAAATCCCAACAGCCTCATAAAATATGTGTGTCTTCAGATGCAGGGAAATATATATCTCCAAAGTTGCTTTTATTATTATTTGTATGTATAGAACAGCAATCATTTAGGAGCTGAAAAGTGAAAACTGTTTTGAAATGAACATGACCGGAAGCTGATATTTGGCTCAAAGAAAACATGTAACATTAGCGTAGGGCACGTGTTAGCAAGGGATCACCAAGGATCACCAAGGCGGCTGGCTGCCTCTATGAAAGGAATTTTTGAGTGGTGTTATCTTTACCCACAGGTTGCCTGGATGCCAGTAGGAATTTGGGGGAGGCTCCTTTCTTGTCCCTCCATGGTTTATTCGCTCACGGGAATCGAACCACTGATCTGCCAACCTCAGCAGTGCACAAGCCCAGCGTCTTACCACATGAGCCACCACAGCCCCAAACAATTGGCTCATATTTATGATGGTTGCAGCATCTTGAGATCATGTGATCACCTTTTGCAACCTTCTGATAAGCAATGTTAATGGGGAAGCCAGATTCACTAAATAGCTGTGCTACCAATTTAACAATTACAGTGATTCACTTCCATGTGACAGAAAGCTTCATAAAATGGGGCAAAATTCAGTTAACAACTGTCTTGCTTAACAATTTAAATTTTGGACTCAATTGTGGGTGTAAGTCAAAGACTACTATATAATGGATAATCCTTTCCTTAAGGAATTGTAGAAGAAGCATCTAAAGACACACTAAGGAACATTCTCTATTATACTGTTGTTGTTTTGTTAAGCCAAGGATTCTGATCAGTTGCAACAGGTTGTCTAAAAAAACAAAGGTAGATGGCAAATAAGAAGTTCTGCCTACTCGGTATTTCAACTTTCCCTTCCCTTTCTCCTTTCCCAAGTGACTTTCCTTAGACAGTTTACATGAAAGGTATTTCTTTTCCAGTTTCACAATCTCCAGTCTTGTGCCAAGAGGTCACGGCTGTCAAGCAGCCACCGGATGACAACAGAAAGATGGCTTTGCATACAACTAGCCAAATTTATTTACTGTTCCTCCCTTTGTCTTGCTCCTTCTCAAACTTGATCTTGGCTTACATTCTCTTAGATTATATGCAAATATATTTTCATTCCTTCAAAATACAAGATGCTACATAAGGTTGGTGATTTTCCCTTCCCTTTCAGCTAACCCACCTCTTTTGGCCTAATGAGGCCAGAGAAGCTTCTTTAGTGAAAAGGAAAGTATGCAAGGAATTTGGAAAGTGTACTTTGCTTTCTGAGCTAGGAGTCTCAGCAGGCTCACCTGATAGCAAAGGTGAACAGCCAGAGCTGTTCTTTTGCAGATATAGCTGTTCATTTCATTTGAGCTCAAAGCTCACCTTTTGGGTATAAGATGAGGGAGGAGGCTTTTACTATCTAAACTGCTTAGCTAAATATTCTGATTTTAAAACATTAGAAAAGCCCATGCTTTGGATGTCAGTCTCCTGTTAGAGAACCTCATCTTCTGCTTCCTACTTAATGATGTTTTTT
>BHFT01056667.1:0-17234 GCA_004320025.1 Laticauda laticaudata
CTTACTCTGCGTTGCGCTGTTCCTGGTGCTGGTGCTTTTGCTGATGCTTACTCTGCTTGCGCTGCTCCTGTGCTGGTGGCTTCTGTTGGTGCTTACTCTGCTGGCGCTGTTCCGGTGCTGGTGCTTTTGCTGATGCTTACTCTGCTGGCGCTGCTCCTGGTGCTGGTGCTTCTGCTGGTGCTTACTCTGTTGGTGCTGCTCCTGGTCCTGCTGGTGCTGCGGGTGCTCCTGGGCTGCGGTCCTGCTGATCCTGCTGTGTGCTGATCCTGGGTTCCTGTTGGTGCTGCTGGTGCTGCTGGTGCTGCTTGTCCTGCTTTTGCTTACTACTTGTTGTTGCTGCTGCTTGGGGTTGTGTGGTGTGGTGGAGCAGCCCCTACAACCTCGAAGCCCCTCTGATGAGGGGCCCAGATGGCCCTGCCAGAGGGAGGAAGAAGGCATACGCAAGAACGGAAGAGGAGGCAATACGCCATTAAAGAGGAACATGATGATGAGGTGCTCGAATGGCTAATAGAGAATGAGTATCTATGGCGGAAGGGACAAGAGGCTCTATCGAGACACCAAAGGAAGCAGGCTGCTTGGAGAGAGAAGCGGAGAGCTTTGGGCTACACTTCGGAGGTCCTCCTCGGCTGGTGGGGAGCATATGCACAACCTGGTATGGGAAGCTGCACCTCAAGAAATCTGGCCAGGCATGGTCAAGCTGACGGACTGGAAACCTACGTGGATGGCAAGTGCATTTCTTTGGAGGGTGTAGATCAGCCAACCAAGAAAGAGCACCCTCTGACAACTTGTCTCTCTCAGGCAAGCCCACAAGAGAGCCAGTCCTCTTCTGGCCAGAGTCACACTCCGGTGTACAGTTCAGGGTATCTTGGAGGTCCAAGACAGAGAACCCCCCGACAGCTGCACTGTCCCTTGGCGGAGCGTGTGGAGGACCCCCTGATGCAGTGGGAGCAAGGAGAGGGCACTTCCACTAGGACCAAGGCCACATCCACCCCAGCTCCACCTCCACAGAAACCAGGCACAGAGTCAGACCGGAGGGCCAGAGCCACACTGTCCTGCTGGAGATCAGGGGACCATCAAAACAGCGTAGATCTTCCTCTCTCAGCTGGTACACACCAACATTACCATCCTCAAACCGAAAGCCCTTCCTGCACCTACGTCAACCAGACCCTCATCGGACATGTCTGAATTACATGTACCAGGTGATAAAGGAGAGTCACAGGTCTTTCTGCACAACCCTCCAGCCCAGCTGAACCTGCTCCGACACAGCCCAGGTCTGCTCCTCCACCCCAGGATGTCACAGCCCTTCCAAGGCTTTCCACAGGCCCATACACCTTCCAAAGGTTACAGGCTACCAGGAGTTCCAGCAGCAGAGGCAGCCCTCCCAGTCCAGGCACAGGTACATCGTACGCCACCGATGCCACAGATGCCACTGACGCCACAGATGGCCACCGACGCCTCACCTCGCTCACCTACAGCCAGACAGCCCCACTTCACTCCTCCTTCCTCCACCCCACAGCCAAGCCCGGCCTCAGAACTTCAGTCATCGGTCTTGGACTGACACCACCATGTTATGGAGGAAGGGGCTCTCAACATCAACAGGACTGAGCCAGCTCTCTGAGAGCTTCCTCCACACAAACCATCCTGTTGTTCGTCTCTGTGCCAGGACCCCAATGGCACCTCAGACCAGCCACTCCAGCAGCAGCCACCTCTACAGCACCTGGACCCTTCACCCTTGAGACTATGGCACGCCTCAGAGTGACTGAGAAAACTGTCAGAGACTGTCTCTTTCTGTCCAAGAGTCAGCTCCTGTGTCCAGGCAGGTATCTGTGGAGCGTCCCACGATGGAGACCTCCCCGACAGATGCACTCGCCTTGGCGGAGCGCGTGGGGACCCCCTGACACACTGAGCAAGGAAAGGGCACTTGCACCAGAGACAACCACATCCACCGCCAGCTCCACCTCCACAGAAAGCAGGCAGAGAGCCAGACCAGAGGGGCAGCAGCCACACTGTCCTGCTGGAGATCAGGACACCATCAAAAGCAGCGTAGATCTCCTCTACCCTCAGCTGGTACACAACCGACATACATCCTCTAAAGAAAGCCTGCCTGCACTACGTCACCAGACCCTCATGTATATGTCCGAATCACAAGTACCAGGTGATAAAGGAGAGGATCACTTGGTCTTCTGCACAACCCTTCAGCCCAGCTGAACCTGCTCTGACCCAGTCCAGGTCTGCTCCTCCACCCAGGTGATGTCACAGCCCTTCCAAGGCTTTCCACAGGCCCACACCTTCCAAGTTACGGCTACCAGGAGTTCCAGCAGCAGAGGCAGCCCTACCCAGTCCAGGCACAGGTACATCGTACGCCACCGATGCACAGATGCCACTGACTCCACAGATGCCACCGACGCCTCACCTCGCTCACCTACAGACCAGACAGCCCCCACTTCACTTCCTCCTTCCTCCACCCCACACCAAGCCCGGCCTCAGAATTCAGTCATCGTCTTGGGACTGACACCCCATGTTATGGAGGAGGGGCTCTCAACATCACAGGACTGAGCCAGCCTCTGAGAAGCTTCCTCCACACACCATCCCCTGTTTGTCGTCTCTGGGCCAGGCCACCCAATGGCACCTCAGACCAGCACTCCAGCAGCAGCCACCTCTACAGCCCTGGACCCTTCACCTTGAGACTATGGGCACGCCTCAGAGTGACTGAGAAAACTGTCAGAGACTGTCCACTTTCTGTCCAAGAGTCAGCTCCTGTGTCCAGGCAGGTATCTGTGGAGCGTCCCACGATGGAGACCTCCCCGACAGATGCACTCGCCTTGGCGGAGCACGTGGGGGACCCCCTGACACACTGGGAGCAAGGAAAGGGCACATTGCACCAGAGACCAACCCACATCCACCGCCAGCTCCACCTCACAGAAAAGCAGGCAGAGAGCCAGACCAGAGGGGCAGAGCCACACTGTCCTGCTGAGATCAGGGACACCATCAAAAGCAGCGTAGATCTCCTCTCTCAGCTGGTACACACCGACATAGCCATCTCTAAAAAGAAAGCCTGCCTCACCTACGTAACCAGAACTCATGTATATGTCCGAATCACAGTACCAAGGTGATAAAGGAGAGGATCACTGGTCTTCTGCACAACCCTTCAGGCCCAGCTGAACCTGCTCTGACCCAGTCCAGTCTGCTCCTCCACCCAGTGATGTCACAGCCCCCAAGGCTTTCCACAGGCCCTACACCTACCAAGGCTATGGCTACCAGAGCTCCAGCAGCACAGGCAGCCCTACCAGTCCAGGCAACAGGTACATCGGACGCCACTCAGTGCCACCGATGCCACCGACACCACAGATGCCACCCATGCCTCACCTCACTCACCTGCAGTGCAGAACAGCCCCACTACACTCCTCCTTCCTCCACCCCCACAGCCAAGCCTGGCCTCAGAACATCTGTCATCGGTCTTGGGACTGCAACCCCATGTCCTGGAGGAAGGGGCTCCCAACATAACGGGACGAGGCCAGCTCTCTGAGAGCTTCTCCACACACCATCCCCTGTTGTCCTCTCGGGGCCAGGCACCCCAATGGTGCCTCAGACCAGCACTCCAGCAGCAGCCACCTCCACAAGCACCTGGACCCTTCACCCCTGAGACTATGGGCATGCCTCAGAGTGACTGAGAAGAGTGCCAGAGACTGGGTTGCTACCTGTTGACTTTATCTTTGCTTGGACACTTTACTTGGGTCATTTTGCTTTTACAGTTTGTTATTAAAAAAGATTATCTTTGCTTCACACACTTGCTTCAGTTCTTTTAGTCAATAAAGTCTTGCTAAACTTTTAGAAATGGTTTAAGCCTTTGTGCTTGTGGGATGGGTAAGGATAGCAGTGGGATGGCAGGGATACCTGTTGGGATGGGTAATAGCTGTGGGATAGATAACCTCCAGTGCAAGCATAGTGGGACTGCATGGTCACCCTCTCTCCTGCTACAGCTATGGCCTTTATTATCAATAACGATGTAATCATTCATCCACACATTTCAACATAAACACAACTCTTTTTTTAAATGCCCTGTTCATTGTAGGGCCACTCAACATACATGGCACAATCTCATCGTGTGATGAGACAGGCTGAAGAAAGCATCCATTAAGCATCTACCTTCCTGTCTTGCCACTTCCACTGCTCCAGCTGGGAGTTGCACCAGTGTTTCAGGAGGTTGCACTGCTTCTTCCTTCACGGTGAAGCTCTGTTGGGGCCTTGCACATCCACAGTATCTATCAGGTTTCGCCTTCCTCCATTCACCAGGCTCCATGACCCCATTCCCTTGTTGGAGGTCACGAGTCCTGTTCTACAAACACTGGGTAGCGGGTGCGCATGAGAATGTGCAGGATGCAGCAAGCTTCCACGATCCTCCTCACAATCTGTGGCCAGATGCTGCAATGGTGGTGAGAAGTACCTTGGAAACCTGTTGGCCAGGACACAAGGCGTTCTCCACCACCCGCCTTGCGCCTGGACAGCCTGTAGTTGAAGATCCTCTCCTCAACGGGTTGAGGGCTTCTGGAAGTGTAGGGCTTTCATGAGGTAGGTTCTGAGGGAGAAGGCGTCATCCCCCATGATGAAGTGGGGCCACAGATCTTGTTTTGTTGTCATTTGGGCAGGGGGTCTGGAATCTGAGGAAGCCATGATGAGGTTGCGTTCCAGCCCCTCCTTGAGGTGACTGGTGTTGTATAATGGGGAATCTGAGATGAAAGCCGTTGCTGAAGCATCGATGTAGCATGAACTTTAAGTCAGCAATCGACCATGGTGAAGAGGATGATGCTGAAGAAGCCTTGTAGTTGTGATTAGTGGACCCTGAGTTGGCCTGGCGCTTTGCAGGCCACGTGGCCTTGCCCCATTCCTATGGGGCTTTTCCAACGGTTTGTGGGTGGGGGTAAGTTTTCCCCCACTTTATTCGGCCATGCATCTGCGCTTTTCGCAACTTTTTTTTCCTTCCCCCATCCTTCTTTTCCAGTGGAGGGGCCACTGGAAGAAGCTCCTCCAGATATTCTTCGATGATGGCCTGCACCACCTTCTCTGACCCACAAGTGCATGATGGTATTTGTGTGGCACCCTCCCAGGCGTACTGCATGCTCCTGTACGTGGTCCCGGAGGCCAGGTGGCGCAGAGTCAGTGCCACCTTGAGTCCAGGGTCCTGGCTGGGCTGGCAGTTGGTGCTTTTCTTGGTCTGAAGAATATGCACTGGTAATTAGTGTAGCTCACAAAGGAGTGGTGTTACATGTGCCACGGCACCAATAACTGCTTGCATGACTGCATTCTATTCCAGTTGAAGTTTCCAAATAGTCTTCAAGGGTAGCCCAATGTAGTTCTTTGTGTGGCTTTTGGGGAGATATCTCTTATTTTTGTTCTTTATTAGTATTGTGCTAGATTGGACTTTTATAATTTCACTGTTAAAAAATTTCCAAGCTTGTTAGGTTATTTTTCCCTTCGGAATTTCAACTTCAGCAATCAGCACACAAATTATCTTCCTTCAGTGAGGTTCCAGAACAATACTAAGCTTAGAACTAAGTAACTAACCTTCCAATAACACCTGGAACAAACAGCTGCAAAATTGAAAAGCTGCAACAATTTACCGAATAGACTAGCTGGAATGGCCCAGGGTGCTGATACTAACACTCTATGAACAACACTCTTGGCTTTGGTTTATTCCATAGCTGAATATTCTGCCAGCATGTAGCTTCATAACATTCACGCTGAAATAGTCAATGTCCAATTCTGCCAGACAATGCATATTATCCTTGACACATTGCATCCTATTTCTGTGCAATTATTACCAGTACTTAACGGTATCATACTGCCCCCACATTAGAAGACAACAAGCTCTCATTTGGTGATAGTCAAGGATGCTAAACCACAAAGCCCTCCCTATTCACCAGGACAATGCATATCACATCACAAGATTGAAATCCTGTAGGCCAGCATGGAAATTAGTTAATCACTTAATGTTTACTCAGTTTTTAACTCTGAGAATGCTTGGAGAGAGGAATGGTCCAAGGTACCTTCTTGTGGCCTGACCACTAGTGACCTGTCTCTCTCTTTCTGGTCAAAAATAAACAGAATTACATGTAATTGTCTGGATAACTGAATTGGACATCCAGTTATGAGGCTACTTCCATAGAAATTATGTATATAATTACTTGGATTGTATGAATATGTTTACTTCTCTTCTGCATGTTCTCATCATATGCTAAATAAAAATAACTGAATGAAAACAATAATAAAGGAGTCCTTTGGCTAATCAGTGTTTTTCAATCTCAGCAATTTTATAATTTGTAAACTTCAGCTCCCAGAATTCCTTTGTCAAATCAACTTATAATTGCTGAAATTGAGAAATAATGGGCTGCATTTCCCCCTCTTTTTTAATTAAAAGAATTCATAAAGGGGGGATATACCATGGAATCCTCTTCTGTGTTTATTTTTCTCTGTCACATCATTAACCTTTTCCCTTTCTGCCAATAGTGATGCATTATCAAGTACACTGTCATTGCTTTTCTATGGCAGATCATGGGCTATAGAAGTTATCTGGGAAGGAAGAATAAAACCAATTATTGTCTTTAAAATGGGAGAAATATCTTAGATTCAATGAGAACACTAAATGTTTAATTTCTACAAGGATCAGTCTGCTTATAATGATGGCTTATAAATCTAAGCCAAAAAGTAATTAGAAACCTGCACTTTAGTACCAATTTTATTGGAGCCATTTGTCATCAGTCTACGTTCTTGCAGCACTCAACTCTAACCCAGCCTATCACATATATATAAAGTTACCCCAAAGCTCTCACTGTAATATCTTTTTTTTTTTAATTCTGTCAACCATCCTACTCAGGGGCAGGAGTGGGGCACTGCTGCTCAGTGTCCTTTTTTGCTGCAGTGGAAGCACACAATGGGACGAGCTTGGCCAGCTTGGGGCAGTGCACCTCCATTTTCACTTTGTTTTTTTGTAGCATAGTAGCTTCAGCCTTCTCGTCCCGAATGCTCATGGAATTTGGACAGGTCACAACTTCACTGGCTAAAATATTCCATCCTTGAAGGGTCAACTGAGCTCCTTGGATAAACAAGTGTAGTATATCTCCTTATTTAGCCCTTCTCAAAAGTGGGCCATTCCCCCAGTTGCGTAGCCAATTTCTATAATTCTTGGATATATTCCACCACCAGCCATTTCCCCGTTTAATGGTTCAGAGGCTGGTCACCCTCATTGGTCGATAAAGGGTGTTTATTTATTTATTTATTTATTTATTTATTTATTCATTGTATTGTACTGTACTGTACTGTACTGTACTGTATTGTATTGTATTGTATTGTATTGTATTTATATTGCCACCTATTCACCCATGGCGACTCAAGGCAGCTTACAGAATATAAAACCAAGGCTCACATAAGGGCATCAAACTTATACAGTTCGAGGGCATCATCATCATGGAGGGCCACTACCCACTTCACTGTGACCCTGTCCAAAGTTGGATCCACACAGTTAAGGAGGACTGCATTGTCTGGATACATTGCTCTCTTTACCCCATGTAAGGTCTGCATCAAGAAGAATGCCAATCACTTTGGATCCCCATCCAACTTGATCATCAGGGGAGTGGTTGATGATCCTTCTGAACCAACAGCAGAGGCAGGTCTCGTGGATCAGCCAACACTGAAGCGTCTGTGGGGCCTAGTTCAACTGCTGGCAGAGGACCAGGTGCTGTGTGGCCATGGCAGCAGGGTCTGGTGCCAGAGCTGCAGACACCTGGATGGTTGCACATTTCCAGCCCTTAGACTCTCTCCCTCATGGTCCACTGTGGGGCTGAGAGCAACAGAGGGGAATTTTTCATTGGCAGGGTCATCCCATTTGGTGACTTGCTGGGCTTTCCTTGCATGACATTTATTCCTGTAAGGGCCTTGTTGGATTCACCTGTTCTCCCTACTCTCCCAGGACCATTGGGTCTTCAAGCCTCAAAGGAGAGAATCCTAAGATTGCTCCTTTGATGCAGTGGTTGTCGCTACAGATTTACCCCATTAGCATTTGGACAAACTCTGGTACACAGCTCTCAAAAGATCACCACCTCTAAGATATACTACATAAACATGACAAAATACATACATACAGACAAAATATGCATATATCTACATATCTTCTGTTTCCTCTTCTTCTCCTTCTACCATTCCCTTCCTTCCACTCTGTCTTTTTCCCTCATTCCCTGTTTTCTCTCCATGATATACCCAGAGGTTCTTCCCTCCATCTTGCTGGTACAGTGAGGCTAGGGAACAAGAGGGCATGAGAGTGTATCCTGTATAGTTAGGAAGAAAAGGGAAGGGTGGGATAGGAAGAATGGGACTAACGCAAAAGGAATAAGAGCACCTTTGACATTTCTTTATGAAGAGGACATTTGCCAAGATATAATGTCAATAACTCCTGCTGAAACTCACTCTTTGCCTCAATTATTAAAAGGAGTAACATTCTTCTTTGCAGACAGTGAAGAGGTAAACACAATAATATCTAGATCTAACCTGACCTAGGCAAATATTTTGACATAAGTAGGATTACATTGCTTGCACAGGGACCATAATGTATACTGTATATGCATTCACAGACACAGAGAGAAAGAGGTACAACCCTAATTGTAGATAGACCCAACAGTCACTGGAAGGTTGAAACTATGCTCCCATTACAAAGCCTTTGGATCCACTCCACAAGCTTGTCATTCAGATATACTTAGAATTAAATTCCATCTAGTTTAAAGAAGCTCACTTCTATGTAAACACAGTAAGATTATAGCCATACTCTTATTTATTTAGTAATATATTTGTTTTTGAGCTTAATCAGTTTATTTTCTAGAGAATGAATAGTTCATTGCTCTGTGATTTCATGGGAGTAAAATATGTTGGAGAGCCAGTCTATTGCAGGGGTTAAAGCACCTGGTTAGAAACCTGGAGATCCAGAATTTTAATCCATCTTAGACACACAACCAGCTGGGTGACTTTGAGCCAGTTACCTTCTCTTAGCTCTGGGAAAGAGGTAATGGTGAACCACTTCTGAAACTTTCTAAGAAAGTTGCTGAAATTTGTTCAGGCAGTTGCCAGGAGTCAACATTGACCTGAAGGAATTTTTTTTAAAAAACTAACCAAATAAGTGAAGCCAAAAACATAATGGTTTAGGACCAAAGCTCACATTTGCTTTTTTCTTGGTTTCTTGAACAATGTCCACTTTATCAGCTTGCCTTTCATGAAATGAGATTCTTACACACTCCCCAAGAAGAACTGTCAAAGGACTGGTCTTGCTTTGCTCACCTATCCCTTATGTTCCTCCACAATTAACTTTTTGCTCACTGGCTACCATTTCTCACTTGCTTATCACAGTAAATATGTAAATATGTCTCAGAATGTTATCTTATGAGTGATACTTTTGATGGGTATTACCTATCAAAAATTTACTAATACAACAACTTCAAATCTCAGCAAATAAATGCTCTGTCCTACTTATTGGCAAAAAAAAATCAGAAAATAAAATACAGACAGAATAGTCAAGACTTTGTTGATGATCCAAACTCTGTCAAGGAACTTGGAGTACATGGGTGATGTAGTCAATTTCTATATGTGCTGATGTGCTGATGACCATGACCTATTGTCAGGTCCCATAGATCTCTATCAGGATGCTGCCCTTCTGGGGGATGCTTTCATATGGGGTTTTCCTTTATTCCTTTTTCTGCTTTGATGTACATCTTGGAAAATGGTGGGGGAGAGAATCTGTTTTGTCTCAACAACAAAGGAGTGAGATTGTGACATCTGTGAACTACCTGTTATCACCTTCTCAAACTGAAGTTGTCACAACATCTTTGCACCTTGGGATTGGCTCACAGTTGATCTGGACATTGGGAGGATCCTTGAAAGAGGCAGTTTAAACCTTGACTATGTATCAGAATGGTTTAACAAATGGCAACTTCAAATCTCAACAAATAAATGCTCTGTCTTACATATTGGCAAAAATTCAGAAAATAAAATACAGGCTGAATAGTCAAGAACTTGTTAATTATACAAACTCTGTCAAGGATCTTGGAGTACTCATCTCTAATGACCTAAGTGCTAGAGCCCACTGTAACTACATAACCAAAAAGGCGTTAAGAGTTGTTAACCTAATCTTACGTAGCTTTTTCTCTGGTAGTATTACGCTACTAACTAGAGAATACAAAACATTTGCTAGACCAATACTCGACCACAGTTCATCAGTCTGGAACCCACATTATGTATCTGATATTAACAAAGTTGAGAAAGTCCAGAAATATTTCACAAGAAGAGTTCTACACTCCTCTACTCATTGCAGAATACCTTATGCCACCAGACTTGAAATTCTAGACCTAGAAAATCTATGCCACCTTTGGTCTGATCTAAATATAGTATATAAAATCATACATTGCAATGTCCCACCTGTCAATGAATATTCAGCAATCTCAAGGTTAATTGCATCAAACTTGATTGCAGAAAATCCAACTTCAGCAAGAGAATGGTCAATGTCTGGAATATCTACCTGACTCTGTGGTTTCTGCCCCAAACCCAAAAACTTTAACCTTAGACTGTCTACTGTTTACCTCACCCCTTTCCTAAGAGGTCTGTAGGGGGTGTGCATAAGCACACCAATGTGCCTACTGTCCCTGTCCTATTGTTTCTTTTATTTATTTTTTATTTTTCCTATATGTATCCATGTATTCCGTAACTATGTTTTTACTTATACCTATTATCTTGTAAGCAATTGACAAAAATAAATAAATAAATAAAATAAAACACATAAAATAACATAGAGTGCTATCATTGTTATTATTCAGCTTTCATTATTATTATTCTGGATCAAAAGCCAGTTAATAATGCCAAACTTCTCCCTGGATGCAAGACAGCTATTCTGGTGCTAGGGCCAGTCAACTAATCAGGGCCAGCCAAAATTGTTCTGCCAAGGAATAGGACAATATCAGGCATACCTGCTCACAGTTGAAAAGCTACCAAGACCACCCAATTAATTTTATGTCTCCTACCAGAGGCTGACAAAGGTTTTGGACTGATTTTATAGCACATAGTTCTATCTCCAAAATTTTGCTCCTATTCACTAGTTGCTGTAAATATATATATATATATATATATAGTGAATATTTAATTTCATGGTATCATTGAAGTATCTATTTCCTGCTGCGCTTTTTGAGAACTACATGCTGTCTTTCACCACACACACCACACATTTCCTTGTTGCTTTCAACAATCTCCATTTATTTGTCATGGGATTTCATATATTTCATCATAGCTGCTTATGCATCCAACATTCCTCACTTTAATGAGATTAGATCTGGTCTGCTTTTTCTTCCTGTTGTTCTCCATGAAATTTTGCTGTAAATTAATCAAGAAGTATGAAACAATTACAATGTAATTTCTTTTCAAAGTGATTAAATCTACATAAATTTGCATTTTTGTTTAGCATGATTTGCAAAATTCAGAGTTTATTTTAGATTTAAGATGTGTCCAAAATGTTGTTACCTAAATTAATTCTCCTGATTTATCAATATAAAGGAGCATAATATAAATAAAAGGCATAAATGTAAAACATTATATCAGTCAACAACAGGACCACATAGAGAGGAATTACTATTACTAAATAAATAAAATCCAAGGAATATTTGACAAGTGACTGCCATGTCTTACAAAAAATAAGGTTCTATCAAACTAATGGGCTGATTCCATTAACACAAATAAACCTTCCTCAATTTTGTGTCTTCTAGGAATGTTTAACTACACATAAACTATAATTATATTTCACTTGGTCAAGAACCAAATTCCAAATATAGGAACTCTATAAACTTCTATAAAGTGGGAAGGCAGGGAGTTTTGAAAATCTTAGGATATAAGGTATAGGCCAGAGAGTTATTAATTGACAGCAAAGATTTAGAGCAGTGTTTTTCAAACTTGGCAATTTAGAAATATATGGATTCAGCTCCCAGAATTCCCCAGACACTATGCTGGCTGGAAAATTCTAGAAGTTCATACATCTAAATTTTCAAAATTTGCAAAATACCAATTCAGAGTTTTCTGATTCTTATTACTGCTCTATAGCATTCTTATGTAGTTTTACAGACCAGATTAAAAAATTTCTAAGCTATGAGAAATTTGTATCAGAACATAAACCTAAATTAATTTTGGTAATATGTATTTTAACTGTACATACTTTGTAAGAATTTAAATTAGAAACCAGACATAGATCACACATAATGGATAGCAATAAAGTGGTTTTTATCAAGTGTAGCATTTCTGTCCACTAAACTTTTAATCTATTAAAATTTGTTGGCTTCTCTGAAGTTTGAATTCTTGATGTGCTTCCAGAAAATAAGCATAAAATCATAATAACAATTTTAATAAAGAGTAGGCAGAACATAGGAAATTATGTTTAGCAGAACTCCTAGCACAGTCCTGTAAAAACCTTGTATCAACAAGGTTTTTCTTCCTTTTATTTTTTTATTTTCAACTTTTCTTCAAATACCTTGGAAATAGCAGAGTTCAAATGTTTTACAGGCTAATCACATACTCTATCATTTGAACCTTACAACCAATAAAGAATCTTAAAAATAAAGACAAATAAAAGGTTTTTGAACATGTCTAATGTGCTACTCCCTAGAGCAACGGTTCTCAAACTATGTTCCATGGTTCCACAAAAGCTTCATAGGGATTCTGCAAAAAAAAAAAAAAAAACTCAAAAATCATTTTTAAAATGAATTTTAAAATAAAATCACATTAGGTCAACTATTCAATTATCAGTTAGTTTCCAAGCAGCAAACAAGGAAATGTTTCATGTTGCTGGGTTCCTTAGTTGCTCTAATGCAAGGGTAATGGGAGCATGGATTTGGATTAAATTTAGGGAAAAGTCCTGAATTAATGTGACGCAGAAAAATGTTATTCCTTTAGATGGCATTAATGTCTGGATGGAAAGCATATAATACAGAAAAATGAAGGGACCGCTATAACTAGAGAACGAATTGGTACAATAATTGCCTGGGGAATTTTTGCATAGGAAAGTATTTATTTGTTATGAAAATTTGGTTTAAATGTAATCATGACTAATTGATAAAACCAAGTTTTGGCTTTGAAGTGCAAGCTTATATGTAGACACTAAGAAAGATTTAAATGGATATCAAAAAGGAAGTTGGATAAAAGTCAGCTAAAATATATATATTAAGTTATATATAACATCTTTTCCTAGATTACTGATATGTGCTGATATATGATATATGCACACACAAGATGTGCCCTACTTCACCGTAGGTGATGATGCCTTCTCCCTCAGAACATACCTCATGAAGCCCTACACTTCCAGATACCTCACCCGTGAAGAGAGGATCTTCAACTACAGGCTGTCCAATGGGAAAAGACAGGTGGTGGAGAACGCCTTTGGCATCCTGGCCAACAGGTTCCAGGTACTTCTCGCCACCATGAAGCATCACCCACAAACTGTGGAGGAGATCGTGGAAGCTGCTGCATCCTGCACAATCTCATGTGCACCGCTACCCAGTGTTTGCAGAACAGGCTTGTGGACGGTCAACAAGGCAATGGGGACATGGAGCCTGGTGAATGGAGGCAAGGACTAAACCTGATAGACATTGTGGATGTGCAAGGCCCCAACAGAGCTTCATGTGGAGGGAAGAAGCAGCGCAACCTCCTGAAAACACTGCTGCAACTCCCCAGCTGGAGCAGTGGAGTGGCAAGACAGGATGGTAGATGCTTAATGGATGCTTCCTTCAGCCAGGCTCATCACACTGATAAGATTGTGCCCTGTATGTTGAGTGGCCCTACAATGAACAGGGCATTAATAAAGAGTTTTGTTTATTTTGAAATGTGTTGATCAATGAATAAATTGTTATTGATTAAAAAAAGGGCCATATGTGTGGCAGCTGGAGGGTGGACCATACCATCCACCATGCTTGCACTGGAGGTTATTCATCCCACAACTATCCTTATCCCACAGCTATCCTTACCCATCCCACAGCTATCATTACCCATCCCACAGCTATCCATCCCACAGCTATCCTTACCCATCCCACAGCTATCATTACCCATCCACAGCTATCCATCCCACAGCTATCCTTACCCATCCCACAGCTATCCTTACCCATCCCACAAGCTATCCTTACCCATCCCACAGCTATCCATCCCACAGCTATCCTTACCCATCCCATAGCTTATCCATCCCACAGCTTATCCCTTACCCATCCCACAAGCATGCAAAGGCTTAACCTTTTTTCAAAGTTTTCCCCAACACTTTATTAAGTAAAAAAAATGAACCAAGTGTGTGAAGCAAAGATAACCTTTATTAATAACAAACTGTATGACTTTATTAAAAAGGAAAATGACCCAAGTAAAGTGTCTCAAGCAAAGATAAAGTGAGCAGGTAACAACTCAGTCTCTGGCACTCTTCTCGGTCACTCTGGGGCGTGCCCATGGTCTCAGATGTAAAGGGGCCAGGGACTGTGAGAAGTGGCTGTGGCTGGAGTGCTGCGTCTGAGGCGCCATTGGGGTGCCTGGCCCCGAGAGTAACAACAGGAGATGGTGTATGCAGGAAGCTCTCAGAGAGCTGACTCAGTCCCGTGAGGTTGAGAGGCACTTCCTCAAGGACCTGGGCTGTGAGGCCCAAAGACTGATGACAGATGTTCTGAGGAAGGGCTTGGCTGTGGGGTGGAGGAAGGTGGAGGTGTAATGGGGCTGTCTGGTCTGCAGCTGGGTCAGTTGAGGCAACTGTGGCATCTGAGGAACCTGGGTCGGACTGGGAAGGGCTGCCTCTGCTGTGGGAAGTCCTGGTAGTGGTAGGCTTGGTAGGTGAGGGGCTGCTGAAATCCGTGGAAGGGCTGTGATATCGCCTGGGGTGGAGGAGAAGACCTGGAGTGGGTAGCAGCAGGTTCAGCTGGCCTGGAGGGTGGTGCAGAAGACCTGTGATCCTCTCCTCATTGCCTGGTACTGGGCTCGGGCATGTCCATGAGGGTCTGGCTCACGTACGTGATGAAGGGCTTGCGGTTGGAGGATGATATGTCGAAGTGGACCAGCTGGGAGAGGAGATCTGTGCTGACTTTTATTGTGTCCCTGATCTCCAAGAGGACAGTGTGGCTTTGTCCTCTGTTCTGCCTTCTGCCTGCTTTTCTGTGGAGGTGGAGCTGGGTGTGAGTGTGGCTTGGTCCTCTGGTGGCTGCTTCTTCTTGCTCCATCTGAGACAGGGAATCATCCACCTCTCTGGCATGGGGAGTACAGCTGTTGGGAGGGTCTCTGTCATGGGGCCTCCAAAGACACCTGCCTGGACACGGTAGCTGTCTCCTGGCTGGAAGAGGAGTGGCTCTCTGTGGGCTGTCTGAAGAGAGGGTTGACAGAGGGCTACTCCTCAGTGACGGATCTCACCCTCAGGGAAGCTGCACCTGGCCATGACATAGGTTCCGGTCAGTGAGCTTGACAGTGGCCTGCCTGGATTTCTTCAGGTGCAGCTTGCCATACCACGTGTGCATATGCTCTCCACCACCCAAGGAGTACATCTGAAGTGTAGCCCAGGCTCTCCGCCTTCTCTCTCCACGCTGCCTGCTTTCCGCTTGGTGTCACGATAGAGCCTGTGGCCCTTCCTCCACAGGTACTCGTTCTCCTCAGCCATTCCAGTACCTCCTCCTCATGGTCTTCGGAAAATGAGTACTGTTTCCTCTCCCCCTTCTCCTTGCCTTGCCTCTTCCTCCCTCTGGCAGGGGTTCAGCAGCAGGGCTTTGAGGGCCTTGGGGCTGGTCCACCACAAGCAGCAGCAGCAGGAGAAGCACCAGAAACAGCAGGAGAAGCACCAGCAGCATCAGCAGCAGGAGAAGCACCAGGAGCACCAGCAGCACCAGCAGGAGAAGCACCAGCAACACCAGGAGCACCAGGAGCACCAGGAGCACCAACAGCAGCAGCACCAGCAGCTTTCAGAGTTAGCGCCAGGGGGTGGGATGGTGGTTCGGTCCTTCTTGCCAGGGCTGGCAGGAGTAGGCACAGGCTTCCTCTTCTCTCCCATGGTGTTCTCTCAAGATGTCTCTGGCAGCAGGTCTTTCCTCTGAATGGTGACTGCTTGCGAGCTGCCTCCTTTTATATCCGCGGAGCTTACACAATTCATCCTCCCTGCATGCGCAGTGAACGCTTTGCATCTGCTAGGCATCCTATAGGCATCCTATAGGCATCCGTGATGCATCCGCGTCATCCCCTATGCGTCCGCTTCGCTGTTCTCCCTGGAAGCCCTGCGGATGCGTCATCTGCTTCCATCCGCTAGGCTTCCTTTGAACATCCGCTTTAAATCCCCGCTACATCCTCCCCACGTCCGTTCCTTCCTGTTGTTCTCCACTCTGTTTATGCAAATTTGGGGCACCTTTGAGAGCGGATAACAACGGATGGAAAATTTGCTCATTCACTGTGTCCTTTTTACATACGTTTTGCATCTGTCGGCCACTGTGACCTAGCCTTTACAAGCAAGAGCTACTGTTGTGATTTAATTATTTGTATTGTGCTTGAAATTTTTTTTCCTGCTTCATGGTTTCTTCTTCTATCTGGGGAGGGAGGGGGTCTTCCTTCACTGCTCAGTGGTATCTGTCACTGTCCTTTTGGGGTGTACTTCGAAGAGGCAGGATGCAAACATGGCACTTATATTTTTTACTGCCTTTCTGGGGGCATGTGAACTTTCCTTAAATTTGAATGATTTCCTTAGGATATGTTTGTGAGATGAATGAGACCAGGTGTATTTTTAAGAAGAGTAAATGGATCTGAGGATTGCTCCTCCTGGGTGTGCTCTTTCTGGAGAGCTTAAATGACCTCTCTGCTAAAGGGTTTTCACTTTACGAGCAAGAGTTGGCTGATAGTTATCATTGCATTTTAACTTAATTCTTCAAGGTGCTCTGGCACCTTGCCTGATTTGTAAACTCTGGCTTGCAGGTATTTTTAATCTAATGATTGGTATTTTGGGCAGCTTTTTTGTAAGCATAGAAGCTGTTTGTATTATATACAGGTAATCCTGTACAACAGTTCATTTAGTGACCATTCAAAGTTACAATGGCACTGGAAAAAGTGACTTATGACCATTTTTCACACTTACGATCATTGCAGCATCCCAACTGTCATGAGATGCCAGGCAAGGAGAAGCACCCCTTCATGTGAGTGATGTTGAGTTGGCCATGACCATCCAGTCACAA
>BHFT01056669.1:0-19618 GCA_004320025.1 Laticauda laticaudata
GAATATTCTACCTGACTCTGTGGTTTCTTCCCCAAACCCCAAAAACTTTAACCTTAGACTGTCTATTATTGACCTCACCCTTTCCTAAGAGGGCACCATCGTGCCTACCATCCCTATCTTATTGTTTCTTTTATTTTTCCTATATGTATCCATTTCATGTATTCATAGCTATGTTTATACTTATACCTATTATCTTGCAAGCAATTGACAAATCAAATCAAATAAATAAATAAATACAATATCAATCTGCATTTGCCAAAAATAAATTTTGCCAAACAACTTCCTTAGAAGAGTGTGAGAATGTTATAGATACAACATTCAGCCAAACATTTGGCAGAGCATTTCATGATATTTAATTAGAAAATTAATTAAATATACCACTTAAATGGCATGACAATTAAGTAGTCACTGAACTGGTTCAAAATCATATTTAAAGAATGTTCATCAATGATTCCTCCTGAAACTGAAGAGAGATATTAGGTATACTGCATTAGGTTCAATCCTCAGCCCTTAGCTTCTCCTTTGTACAAGTTGAAAAGGATGCTTAACCTATTTGCTAAAGTCACAAATTGATTGGGAAAACTAGAACCCTACAAAAAGAATCAGAATTCAATACCATATTCATATGTTAGAAAACTGGGCTGAAAATAATAGAATAAAATTAAAGTAAGATCTGTGTAAAGGACTTTTAGGAAACAGAAATAAAATGCACAGATAGAGGTTGATAATATCTTGCAAGGTAACAAACAGTACTCGTGAAAAAGATTTCAAATAACAGTTGCTTGTGAACTGAATATGAGGCAGCAATCCAAAGATACTGCAAAAAAATGTAAATGCAATTTTAGGCAGTGTTCACTGAAACATAGATTTTGACATCATGACAAATGCTCCTTTTTATTCTGCTTTGCTTAGGCCCTACTTCAGATATTGCAGTACTAATTGGAACTGTGCTTTTAGGATTCAGACAAATTAGAATAGATTCACAGTAAGGCATCTTAAAATAAAACTTATAATGGCAAATTGAAACATATGATATATTTAGTCTTGAGAAGGTTAAAGGGAGGTATAATAACAATTCAGGTTACAACAGTAGCCCAAAAGAATATTGTACAGAAAGTGAAGACCTGCATTCTATCATATCAGAATGTTGGATACAAAATTAGGATCTAAGTTATAGAAAGACAGATATACAATTGAATGTTATAAAAAAAAAGTAATAATAAGGGCTCTTATTCTTGAAAGGCTAGACAGCAATCTACTGATAATGTTTTAATTTGTATTCTTGCACTGAACAAGATAATGGATTTAATTGCTAGACAACTCATTTCAAGTCTCTGATTCTATGAAAATTTACCAGCATAGTGATGAAAAATAGAAAGGAAGTCAAAAAGTCCTGGCCTTAAAAAACATCAGATAAATTAAAAAAGTAGTGGATAGTTATTGTTTGTTTGTTTATCTATTAAATATATTTGGCACCTCATTATGGGGTTATTCTAGCTGGTTTACAATAAAAAAGAAATGTAGATAAAGCAGAAGTAAAATAAACAATAAAAATAAAATAATGAAAACATATTAGTATGATAACAAAGGATGTATGAGTAGAGAGCAAAGATCAGTGGGGAGTGAAGTCTGCTGTGAGGAGAACCCCCACATCTGGTGGAAGCTAAATCTCAGTGATGTATGCCATGTTGGCATGCTTCTGCTCAACAAGGTCTTGAAGGAGGGGAGCCTTGTTGTTGATTGACTTAGCAATCAGCAGCAGCAGCTGGAAGTTCAGATCTCCAAGGGAATGCAGTCTAAGGACTGAACATGAGCTCAGAAGGCCAGTAAACATTGGGACATCTTCCCCTGTAACAGTCTGCCTCCTGATTCCCATAGTATCCAATGTCCATCATGTTACTGATGCAATGACTGCCCTATGACCCTCAGACCAAACTACACTCTCCTTGGTCCATCTCCCAGTTCAGCTGCAGGCTTTCCCACACCACTCCAATCATTCCCATGCACCCATTCAAATATTCTAGGGAGGATAGGAGGGGAAGTATCAATAGCACAATAGCTCAAGATCTCTGTGCCAAAGTCTCTCCACTCTCTAGTCACCTCTCAACAAACACACTTTCCACCATGTTATGCTGGTGTCTTTCACCAGCAAGGAAGAGGACTGACTCATGCAAAACCCTCTCGATGGAAAGTCACTAGCATTCATTCAGCTGTAAAGTCACTAGCATTCATTCAGCTGTACTACCTGGAAAAATATTTTTTTATTAATTTTCCCTACAAAAACCAGAGTTAATTCTAGCTAGCTAATTGTTGCCAGCCTGGAGAAAAATTGTAAAGTTAGACAAATTGAGGGGAAAAAAATAGCTAGTACATCAAAGAAATTCCATGTAAGGTTGAACTGAACTGAACTGCAGCTATGCTGATTGATCTTGACATCCCAGCTGACTTGGAGCCAGTAAAGTTAATTTATCAGCAATTGGACTTTGATGTCTCAGAAGATTACCACATGATTAATGATCCCTTTACACTGAAATAAGCAGTCTTCTTCAGAACAATAATTACAAGAAGCATGTATACACTTCAAGAACTCAATTGTAGTGAAGGACATGTTATTTAGATCAAGATAGTTATTTCTCTTCTACTTCATTTACAATTTTGAAATTTGTAATACAGCTCTTCTCTATTATATGTAAAACTATCAGTACTTAAAGTTATACATTGATTTTTGAAATTAAGAATTAACTATATTTATCGTATTTATTCAATAAATTCAACATGTTATTAAAAGACAAAGATTCTTAAAAATACAGTAGACTGGACACTGCACTTTTCAAGAAGTCCATAGAAAAACAAACTATTAAAAATGTTAAAGAAGTTTTCAAACAATTAATGCTTTACTGCATAATTCTATCCTGAGATACCTCAAAAAACCAAAGGCTTACAAATATAAAAAGCCTGTCACATAGGCCGACGGATGCAAAACGTATGTAAAAAGGACACAGTGGATGAGAAAATGTTCCATCCTTTGTTATCCACTCTCAAAAGTGCCCTGAATTTGAAGAACCAGAGTGGACAACAATGGAAAGGAACGGACGGGGAGAGGATGTAGCCAGGATGTAAAGCGGATACTCCACGGAAGCCTAGCGGATGGAAGCAGATGGAAGCTGATGGCACATCCGCAGGGCTTCCAGGGGAGCACAGCGAAGCGGACGCGCAACGGAAGGAACAGATGCAGAGCGGATGCTGAGCGGATGAAGCAGAATGCCTAGCGAGAGGATTGCCTTAGGCCAGAATGCCTTAGCAGATGGCCTAGCGGATGCCTAAGCGGATGACCAAGCGTTCCACTGCGCCATGCGGGGAAGATGCATTGTGCGCAGCCGCCGTGATATAAAAGGATGCAGCTTGCAAGCAGGTCACCATTCAGAGGAAAAGACTGCTGCTGCAGACACAGCTCCAGCAGCAACAACATGGGAGAAGAGGAAAAGCCTGTGCATCTGCTGCCAGCCCTGGCAAGAAGGACAAGGAGCCACCATCCACTCGACCCTGGCCCCGACTCTGGCTTCTCTGCTGGGGCTTCTTGCTGCTACAGGCCTGACTCTTCTGGTGCATGGAGCTTCTGTGGTGGCTGCTCCTGGTGCTGGGCGCTTCTGCTGGTGCATTACTCTGCTGGCACTTCGCTTCCTGGTCCTGCTGGTCCTGAGCTGGTGCTCCTGGGCTCCTGGTCCTGTCGGTGCTGCTGCTACTGGTGGTGGCCTGGTCTGCCTGGTGCTGCTGGTTGCTGAGCTACTGCCTGGGTCTGCTGTACGTCTGCTGCTGCTGATCCTGGTCCTGCTGGTGCTGACTGGTCCTTGACTGGTCCTGCTTTTGCCTGCCTACTGTTGTTGTTCCTGCTGCTGCGTGGTGGTGGTGTGGTGGAGCAACCCCTAGAAACCTCAAAAGCCCCTCTGATGAGGGCGGCAAGATGGTCCTGCCCAGAGGGAGGAAGAGGCATCACACATGAACCGGAGAGGAGGCCAATACTCCACCGAAGGAGGAACATGGAGAGATGAGGTGGCTGGATGGCTGATGGGAGAATGAGTATCTATGACGGAAGGGACACAGGCTCTATTGAGACACCAAAAGGAAGCAGGCTGCTTGGAGAGAGAAGGCGGAGGAGGCTGGGCTACTCTTTGGAGGTCCTCCTCAGCTGGTGGACGGACACATGCACAGCGCATGTAAGGGAAAGCTGCAACCTTCAAGAAATGCTGGCCAGACCATGGTCTAAGCTGATGACTGGGGAGCACCTAGTGTTGTCATGGCCAAGTACAGGCTTCTTGAGGGGTGAGGTCCGCACACGCAAGAGAGCAGGCCCCTCTGTCAACCTCTCTCTCAGGCAGGCCGCGCGAGAGCCAGTCCTTTCTGTCCAAGAGTCAGGCATCCTGTGTCCTAGGCAGGTATCTGTGGAGCATCGCCACGAGGACGAACCCCGCGCCGCAGCTGCACTCCCCATGGCGGAGCGCGTGGAGGACCCCCTACGCAGTTTGGGAGCAAGGAGAGGGCACTTCACCAGAGACACCACCCAAACCCACATCAAGCTCGGCACCTCCACATGAAAGCAGGCAGAGAGCCAGACTGGAGGGCAGAGCCACACAGTCCTTGCTGAAAGATCAGGGACACTTATGCAAAAGCACATAGATCTCCTCTCTCAGCCTGGTTACACATCTGACTCCTCATCCTTCCAACTGCATGCCCTTGCCTTACCTATGTCAACCAGACCCTCCTGGACATGTCCGAATCAAATCAGGTGATCAAGGACAGGATCACTGGTCTTCTTCAGCAACCCTGCCAGTCCCAGATGAACTCGCTTCCCACCAGTCCAGGGTCTGCTCCTCCACCCAAGGTTGATGTCACTTGCCCTTCCAAGGCTTTCCACAGGCCCTCACCTACCAAGGCTATGGCTACAGGAGAATCCAGCAGCACAGGCCAGCCCTTCCCAGTTCCAGGCAGCAGTACATCTTACGCCAACCGATTGCCACCATGAGTGCCACTTGATGCCACGACGATGCCACCCACCGCCACGATGCCAACACGATGCCACAGATGCCACCCATGCGCACAGATGAACACCCATGTCACAGATGCCACCCACGCCACTTGATGGCCACCAACGCCGTCACCTCGCTCACCTGCAGACCAGACAGCCCCACTACACTCCTCCTTCTCCACCCCCACAAGCCAAGCCCGGACTCAGAACATCTGTCATCGGTCTTGGGACTGACACCCCCATGTCATGGAGGAAGGGGCTTCTCAACATCATAGGACTGAGCCAGCTCTCTGAGAGCTTCCTCCACACACCATACCATTGTCCTCTCGGGGCCAGACACCCCAATAGTGCCTCAGACCAGCACTCCAGCAGCAGCCACTCCACAGCACACCTGGACCCTCAACTCTGAGACTATGGGCATCGCTCAGAGTGACTGAGAAGAGTGCCAGAGACTGGGTTGCTACCTGATGACTTTATCTTTGCTTGGACACTTGGTCATTTTCTTTTACAGTTCGTTATTAATAAAGATTATCTTTGCTTCACACACTTTGCTTCAGTTCTTTTAGTCAATAAAGTCTTGGTGGAAATTTTAGAAATGGTTTAAGCCTTTGCATGCTTGTGGGATTGGGTTAATATAGCAGTGGGATGGGTAATAGCTGTAGGATAGATAATAGGATGATAAACCTCCAGTGGAAAGCATAGTGGGACTGTTGGATCCACCCTCCCAGGTGCCATACCTATGGCCCTTTATTATTCAATAACAATGTTATCATTGATCCACATATTTCAACATAATACAACTCTTTATTAAATGCTCTGTTCACTTGTAGGGCCACTCAACATACATGGCCCAATCTCATCAGTTGTGATGAGGACAGGCTGAAGGAAGCATCCATTCAGCATCTATCATCCTGTCTTGCCACTCACTATGCTCCAGCTGGGGAGTTGCACCAGTGTTTCAGGAGGTTGCGCTGCTTCTTCCCTTCATGTGAAGCTCTTGTTGCGGCCTGTCACATCCACAGTATCTATCAGGTTTCTCCCTTGCCTCCATTTCACCAGGCTTCATTGTCCCCATTGCCTTTGTTGGAGGTCCACGAGACTGTTCTGGCAACACTGGGTAGTGGGTATTGCATGAGATTGGTGCAGGATGCAGCAAACTTCCATGATCCTCTCAAACGGTCTCTGGGTGATGCTGCATGGTGGTGAGAAGTACCTGGAACTTGTTGGCCAGGATGCCCAAAGGAGTTCTCCACCACCCGCCTTGCCCTGGACAGCCTGTAGTTGAAAGATCCTCTCTTCATGGGTGAGGCATCTGGAAGTGTAGAGCTTCATGAGGTAGGTTGTGAGGGAGAAGGCGTCAATCCCTACGATGAAGTAGGGCACATCTTGTGTGTCATTGGCAGGGGGTCTGTGCTGGGAAGCCCATGATGAGGTTGCGTTCCAGCCCCTCCTTGAGGTGACTGCCATTGTATATCTGGCATCTGAAGCTGACCCGTTGCCTGAAGCATCGATGTACATGAACTTGAAGTCAGCATCAGGATGATGTCTGAAGAAGCCCTAGTAGTTGAAATAAGTGGACCCCGAGTTGGGTGGAGCTTTGCAGGCCACGTACTTCCGATCTATGGCTCCAACGGTGTGGGGAAGTTCACTTCTGATACACTGCTCTGCAACTTTCTTCCAGCCTCTTCAGTGGAGGGGCACTGGAGGAGCTCCTCCAGGTATCCTTCGATGATGGCCTGCACCACTTCTCTGACCACAATGCTGATGGTGTTGTGTGGCACCATCCAGGCTACTGCATGCTCCTGTACGTTGGTCCCGGAGGCCAGGTGGCGCAGAGTCAGTGCCACCTTGAGCCCAGGGTCCAGGCTGGGCCGGAAGTTGGTGCCGCTGCTTGGTCAACCTGGAACTCATCCGCTCCACAACTTCGTCAAAACATGGCTGGCGGCATCCTCAATGAAGTTCTGGAATGCACGAAGGTCTTCGTTCCTCAGCTTCCACCATCAGCTTGTTGTACAGACCGTACTCTGCTGCTTCTCGCGATCCATTTGTGGACCCAGACACTTCTTGGCTGCCTCCTTTTCTTCACGTAGAAACATAGATGGCTTCGCACTGTTGTAGAATGATGGTGGCTACCAAAAGGGAGTGTGTGATGATCCATGGTGGAGATAACTGGAGTGCGTGGAAGAGCAAGAGCCAGAGAAAGGCTGAGAGGTCTGCACAGCAGGGCTGGCTGGACTGGAAGTGTGATCCAGGTGAATTCCTTCCCCTTTTTATAGGAAATATAGGTTTTCCACTAGGTGTCCTTTTGCATCCTCTAGACATCCTGCAGACATCTCTAAATATCCGAGATACGTCCCCTATGCGAACGTTTTTTTCTGTTTTAATGCGTTTCTATGCGAGCTGCATCCACTTTCATCCTTGCCTACCGTCCATGCTACTAACGCTGCGCGTCCGTTCCGCTCCGTTTTGGCTTCCTCCCTGTGTCCGTTTTCTGCTGGGACAGATGCGAGTTGCGTGGATGAGCCAGCGGATGCCTAGCGGATATAGCGGATGCGTAACGGATGACGACCGATGTCTAACGGATGATCCCCATTTTGCATAGCGAATGTCTAACAGACGCGTTGGATACATTTTCCACTCAAAAAAGTTTTGTGCAGCTCAAAACTTTTCTCAGCAAGAATGAATGGTCAGTGGTAGATCCGGATGCTGGACAGATAGAGAGGATGAAAAATGGACGCAGTGAGTACAGAACGGAAGCATCGCCTTAACCAACAGATGGCAAGTGTTTCTCTCCATTTTACATCCTCTTTGTATCTGTTGGTGCTGTGTGACAGGAGCTTAATATAATTTACTATGTAATCTTTTGGGGAAATGTATATTTGTACATGGGCCATCATATTGGGAACAGATTGCTGTATCTTAAGTATTCACATTTCAAAATATTGCCAATTATGTTTATTATTAGTATTATTATTGTTCTTGTTGTTATTAACAGAGGAAGTGATGTGCGAGGCAGATTTTAGCCCATTCTGCATAAGCCAATGACTTAATAGTAAATGTAAAAATGTTAGAAAAACCATAATTGAGTTTCAAAGGGAATCACATAATATTGTTGAAGTTTTATTTTTTGCCCAAATCTAAAAAGCATTTATTTCACATTCATTCATATTTGAGAAATTCTAAAATAAGTGGATAAAGAAGAGCAGATTATTCACGAAATAAGGAACATTTGAGAGCTTTCTGACAAATATGCCATCAATCGAAGTTCAAATGCCTTTTCTTTTTCTTTTTGTAAAAGGTTTTTATTGTTTTTTATATACAACAAATCCATTCCATTTCGATCATGCGTTGATTAGGTACATATTTCAATTATTTAACCATTATTAATAGTGTTCTTCTTATCAAGTCTAACAAGACAACAATAATCATATTCCCATATAAATAATAACAAGTATATCTGTTACATTAATTTCTCTAATTGCTCTATAAATACATCCAATCTCTTTTGTTATATTTTCTATCCATTGATAAAACAGATCCCATATCATATAATATTCAAATTCTTCTTTTTTGTGGCAGCTTCTCAAACATTAAAACATTGCTGTCCTGTCACACTAGTCCTTCTTTTCACTAGAGTAAACATACTCATTTCCTACAACTAGAAATATTTTAGCCTCTAGGCCCTTCATCATCTTTGTTGCTCTTCTCTTCACTATTTCCAGAGTCTCAATATCTTTTTCATATTGTGGTGACCAGAACTAGATAAAGTTTCCCAAGTATAGTCTTATTAAGGCTTTATAAAGTGGTACTAATACCTGATCTTGATTCTATCCCACTGATAATGCAACCTAGGATTGTATTGGCTTTTTTGGCTGTTGCCACACACTGCTGGCTCCTATTAAATGATTGTCTCCTAGAACTCCAAGATCCCACTCACAATCATTGCTATTGAGCCAAGTTTCATCTAATCTGTATCTGTACATTTGTTTTTTCTTGCCTAAATGTAGAACCTCCTTTTTCTGTCCACTAAATTTCATTTTTCTAGGTAAGGCCGATTGTTCAAGTCCATCTGGATCTTGAGCTTATCTTCTGGAAGATTGGCTATTCCTGCCACATTAATCTGCACATTTGATGAGTTCCCCTTCTGCTCCTTCATCTCGATCATTTATGCAGATAATGAAGAATACTGGGCCTAAAACAGAACTTTGAGGTACTACATTATTTACTTACTTCCATCAAGATGTGATTCCACTAAGGTTATATGTTGAGTGCAGTTTATCAGCCAGTTACAAATTCATCTGGTGGTGATACTCTCTATTCCCATCCTTTTCTAGCTTACTAAGAAGTAGTTTGTGGTCCACTTTGTCAGATGCCTTACTGAAATCCAAGGATACTACGTCCATAACATCTTGCACATCTTGCCTTGCAATGTGTTCTCCATGATAAGATCCTAGTTTAGATAAATTAGTTGCAATGAACTTTGATTGTGCTCATGATATTCTGGCCAGAATGTACCCTACTGATTGATACTGTTTTACCAATAAGAAAAGTATGCTGCATTTTAGTAGTAACATTCTCTGCTCTTTCCTTTTCAAATTGAAAGTTACTAAAGTGTCTGTCAACCAAAGAATGGATGGCAGAGGGTTAATATCAATAGGTTTATTTGGTGATGACTACAGCAGTTTGCAGTATGAAAGGTAAACAGAATAAATGGTATAGAACATGAACTTTAAAAAGAAAAATAATAAAAAATAAATATTGGAATATGTGTAAAAGTGAATAATGTAATAAATTACATGGCTTAATCTTGTGGAATGGAATTAATGAATAAATTTGTGGATGTGATATAAATTTCAGTGGAATTGAAAAGCTAAAATTATACCCAAAAGTATGAATTGATATTATCCAGATTGTTGTGGATTCATAAAAAAGTAAGACATCATTGCTTATATAACAATACAATACAATTCAATAAAATGCAAAGCAAGGCAATACCTGCATGTTATTTTCCGGTGAATGATAATTATGAAACGAGCAGAGAAGAGTTTAAAGCCCATGTCACACTGGCCAACGGATGCAAAAGGGACACAGCGGATGAGCAAAATGTTCCGTCCGTTGTTATCCGCGATCAAAAGGGGCAAAAATTTGCATAACCGGAGTGGATAACACGGACGCGGGGAGGACGCAGGGCGGATGCAGAGCGGACAATGGCGGAACGGACAAGACCGCAGCGAATGGAAGCGGGAGCATGGGAAGCGAGATGGGCACGAAACCGCAGGGCTGTCGGGGGGCGCGTACAGCAAGCAGATCGTATTGGAACGGACTTACGAGCGGATTGCAAGAACGGCCATGAAGCGGCATAACAGAGCTCGGGGACCCCCTACCTCGCATGGACCTTCACACAGGCACAGCCTAACAGAGTGCCTTGACACGTTAATTGCAGATGTGGGGGGATGCATTGCGCAATGCCTCCCGCGGAGTATAACGGAAGCAGCTCGGAAGCAGGATCGGCAGTTTCAGAGGATAAGTACTTGCTGCGCAGCATAAACATCGACTGCCTCGCCTGGTCCTGCCTGCATGTCTGCCTGCCAGCCTTGCTGCCAGCTCTTGCTGCCAGCCTGCCCTGCAAGCCTGCCTGCAAGCCTTGCTGCTAGCGCGCTCTTGCTAACCTAAGCCTTGACTAGGGTCCTACCTCCTGCCAGCCTTGGTTCCATGGTTTGCCTGCCAGCTTGTAGGTCCTGCCTGCGCCTGCCAGCGCTGGTCCTGCCGTCCGCGCAGTCCTGGTGCCTGCTCTCGGTGCCAGCGCTATGCCGCAGCCTGGTGGCTGCCTCCCATGCCTCCTGCGTCTGCCAGGCCTTGCTGCCGCCTCTGCCAGCTTGGTGGCCTGCCTTCTGCTGGCCTTGCCGAGCCCTGACTGCTGCCCTCAGCTCTCCCCGCCCCTGCCAGGCCTTGCTGCCTGATATACGGCCCTCACCTCCTGCCCCTTGCAGCCTTCTCTGCGTGGTCCTGCCAGCCCTCCCTACCAGCCAGCAACCCCACAACCATGACAGAAGCCACAGCAAGCCTCAGGCATCTGCTGCCAGCCCTGGCAAGAGGCAGGGTACCATCCCGCCCCTGGCCTCACTCTTGTTCTGCTGGGGCTGTCTGCAGCACGGCTCGCCTCTTCTTGGCTGGGCTTCTGCTGCTTCTGCTTCTGAAGGAGCTGATGACAAGCACTCCAGCATTAGCCACCTCCACAGCCACCGGACCCTTCCACCCCTGTAGACTGAGGGCGACCAACGAGGAGTGCCAGAGAGTCATTTTTGTGTTTTATAGCTTCTTGTTAATAAAGTCATTTTGTGATTCACACATTTGTTCATTTCTTTTTTTATGAATAGTCTCTGGAAACTTTTAGAAATTGTTTAAGCTTTGCATGCTGTGTGGGATGGGTTAAGCCAAAGCAGTTGGTGGCAGGGATACTGAGGAATGCAGCGCAGGAGATACCTTTGGGATGGGTAATTAGCTGTGGGATAGGTTAAATCTCCAGTGAGCAGCCATGAGTGGGACTGTTATGTGGTTCCACCCTCTGGTGACCACACCATGTGGCCCTTCATTATCAATAATAATGTAATAATTATTCCACACCAATGTCAACATAAACACCAATCTTCATTTATCAAACGCTTCCACCTGGTTCCATTGTTAGGCCAACACAACATTACATGGCCCAATCCATCCGTGGTGATGAGACAGGCTGAAGGAAGCATCCATTAAGCATTTATCATCCTGTCTTGCCACTCCACTGCATCCAGCTGGGGAGTTGCACCAGGTTTCAGGAGGTTTGCGCTGCTTTCTTCGCCTCACATGAGCTCTGTTGGGGCCTTGCACATCTCAGTGTCGATCAGGTTTTGCCCTTGCCTCCATTCCCCAGGCTCATGTCCCCATTGCCTTGTTGATGGTCCACAAGCTGTTCTGCGAACACTGGGTAGCGGGTGCATGAGATTGTGCAGGATGCAGTGCAAAGCTTCCACGAATCCTCCTCACGGTCTCTGGGCTATGCTGCATGTTGGTTGAGAAGTACCTGGAACTGTTGTCCAGGATGCCAAAGGCGTTCTCCACCACCCGTCTTGCCCTGAACAGCCTGTAGTTGTGAACCCTTCACGGGTGAGTATTTGGAGGTGAGGGCTTCATGAGGTAGGTTGTGAGGGAGAAGGCATCAATCCCCTCCACGATGAAGTAGGGCACATCTTGCATGTCATTGGCAGCGGGTCTGGATCTGGAAGCCCACCAGTGAGGTTGCTTTCCAGCCCTCCTTGAGGTGACTGGCATTGTATACCTGGGGCATCTGAACATGAAGCCATTGTCTGAAGCATCGATGTACATGAATTTGTAGTCAGCACGACCAGGGCGAAGAGATGATGCTGAAGAAGCCTTGTAGTTGTGATAAGTGGACCCCGACTTGGTGGCGCTTGGCAGGCCATGTGCTTGCAATCTATGGGTCCAACGGATGGGGGAAGTTCCACTTCTGATACCACTGCTCTGAATTTCTTCCATCCTTCTTCAGTGGAGGGCACTGGAGGAGCTTTTCCTTGTATTCTTCGATGATGGCCTGCACCACTTCTCTGACCACAAGCTGATGGTGTTGTGTGGCATCCTCCAGCCGCTACTGCATGCTCCTGTAGGTTGGCCTGAGGCCAGGTGGCACAGAGTGAATGCCACCTTGAGCCCAGGTTCCAGGCTGGCGGAAGTTGTGTGTCTTGGTTAACCTGGGTGTCAGGCGCTGCCACAACTTCATCAAACATGGCTGGAGGCATCCTCATGAAAGTTCTGGAACGGCCGAGTTCTTTGCTCCTGAGCTTCCACGCATCAGCTTGTTGTACAGTCCGTCCTCTGCTCTTCTCGGTGAACCATCTTTGGACCCAGACTTTTTTTGGGTGGTCCTTTTCTTCCGTAGTAGAGTTCACAGAGCCTGTAGAATGGTTCATACTGTTGCGTAAGGATGGTGGCTGCGAAAGGACTGTGTACAATCCACGTGGACAGTGACGGGATGCTGTGGAAGAGGAAGAGTCAGATGAAGGCTGCAGAGGTCTGCACATCTAGGGCTGTGCGTCTGGAAAGTGAGATCAGACGAGTTGCCTCCACCTTTTTATAGGCAGTATAGTGTTTCCCTTGCATCCTCTAGCATCCTCTAGCATCCTGTCAGACATCCTTAATATCCGAGATAGGTCTTCCTCTGCGAATGTTTTTTTTCCACATTTTTAACGGCTTTGTTTGCGCTTGACATCCATTCTGCATCCGTTCTGGTATGTTCTGCGTCTGTTCCACTTCCTCCTGCGTCGAGGGCGGATGCAAGTTCGCCGTGATGCGTAGGCGGATGCCTAGCGAGTAGTAGCGGATGCATAACGGATGGTAACGGATGCTGTAGCGGATGTGTAGCAAGGCAGAATGGACAACTGGATACATTTTCCGCGAAAATTTTACGCAGCCAAAACTTTTGAGCGGATATGAAACCGTCAATTGACGGATGCTGGACGGATAGAGAGGAAGCCAAATGGAGGCAGTGAGTACATCGTGTTTGAACGGATGGCAAGGTTTTTTGTCCGTTTTACATCCTCTTTGCATCCGTTGGTTCAGTGTGACATGGGCTTTAGGAAAAATTGTACAACATTCTCCAAGAATGTTATCTATTATAACTTACCAGATAAGTTATTCTGATGGGCGGGATAAGTGAATGAGTAAGAATCATATGATAGAGTAAAGAGGAAAAAAATAATTGGGCCATTCAGGGACTTAGGAATTAAGAATTGTAAGATAAAGATTTGCTTAGAGACAATTGCTTCAATTTACTGTCAGACTATAAGTATACAGTAAGACTACAGAGAGGAAGAAATACTTTAAAAACTAGAAACATGATAAATTTGATTGTTTAAAATGAAAGCCTGATAAAATTAATGAAAGAAGAATGATGAGAGCTACTGTATGTGAAACAGACCGTTATTTATAGTGTGAGGAATGCAATTTTTAAAAAAGAACATGAAAGAAAAGAAATGTATTATTATGAAGTTAGAATGAATCTAAAATGATTGCAGGAAGAGAAATTTTGATAAAAAATATTACAAGACAAATTAATTTAGAGAAAAGTGTTAAATTATGACATTGGGAAATTTGAAAAATTCTTGGGGAAATTAAAATGAAAGAGGCTATGGAAAAATGAATAAAAGAATAATTGAATCAAAAATAAGGAGAAAATATTATAAATTGTGTACAGAGATAAATTATATTTGTAAAAAATATAATGAAAGTTGAAGAACTGTTAAAATTAATGCAAAACAATTTTGATAGAAATAAAGAATTCTGAAGCTCGTTAAACTGGCCTTCAGAAGAGGGAATGGAATTATGAACAAAAATGATAAAATGATTTAAAATGAAGTGGGAGTAAAGAAAATATTATTTAGAAATTTGTAGGGAATATGCCAAAGGGTATGTTTTATGAGAATTATAGTAAGAAGTAGAATTAAATTAAAGTTATAAATGTTAATGTCCAAAAAAAAGGTGAAGTGAAAATGAAGTAATAAAATACAGAAATATAGAAAAACAGTGTGTATAGTGTTATTGTAGAAATATTAAAATGGATGTAGTATTTGTAGAACTTTTTAAAAATGTATGTGGATACTGCCATCAGGCTTGACAACTGGAATATTTTCTTTGTTAAGGAAAAGGTTGATACAAATGAATTGAAAACTTACAGGGCAATTATTTTTATAATCTAGATCAATCTGGGAAGATATTTGGCAGAATTTTGACTGAAAGGCACTAAAAGTAACAATGAGTAAAATTTGAAGTTCAGTGTAGCTTTGACTATATGTAATCAAAGGAATACATAATGAAATAATGTATGTGTAGGAATAAATTGAATGCTTAGCAAATAGTTCCCCTATATGCTTAGGGAAAAAAAATCATATGTTTATTCTATTAATATAAATTTTTAGTGTATTTATACAATAGTATTTACAAAGAAATGCATAAGAAGTTCTGGAGGTGATATTAGATATGTATTGGGGTTATAAAAGTGCTTGCAATTTTCGTATAAAATGCCATGTGACTAAGAACTCAAATGATTTTCCATGAATGTTGTATAAGGAATTAATAAATGACTAACAATAAAATGTAGTAGAATATAACAACTCCTTTTCATATTAATTTTTGGCTTCCAGAAGGCATATAGTAGCATTCCTTGGACCAGAGAAAGCTCCTTAGATATCTACCAGGCAGAAATGATGTCATGGCCATCTTACAAATGAAGTGAATTGTGTAATTCGTGTCCTTTGCATTAAGACAGCATATGACAAGCACAACTTAAGTAATTTACATTATTTGTGTGATGATATCATAATAGCAATAGCACTTAGACTGATATATCACTTTATAGATACTTTATACAGCCCTCTTTAAGCAGTTGGTAGAGTTTGCATACTGCCCCCAACAATCTGAATCCTCATTTTACTCACCTCAGAAAAATGGAAGGCTGAGTCAACCTTGAGCCAGGGGGGATTTCAACTTCCAAACTGCAGGCAGCCGGTAGTCAGCAGAAGTGGCCTGCAGTACAGCACTCTAACCACTACACAACCAAAGCTCTTACATAATATAATGTCATTGTGGCTTCTATCAGTTGCCCACTGAATACTCAGCCATAATTGATTCCTCCTCCTCATTTATTTATTTATTTATTTTTGGTTAAGTTTTATTGATTTTTAAAAACAAACAAAAAATAAACAAAACATAAAATCTTCCAACTTTCTTCCATAAATATACAAGCAGTGTGTCGGTTGGTTTACAATTTTTTTGTGCTTCAATTTCATAGTCTCAATTACAGTTACATTACATAATAACTCATTATCAATCAAAAATTGAATATCCTAGTATTATCATTAGTCAATCATTTGACTATAATTTTGTTCTTTCATACTTTGCGAGATAGCTATACTTTACTTAGTTTATTTTATAACAGTTCATATAGTCCTTCTAAATCTATCCTAAAAACATTTTATATATATAAAAAAAAAAATGAAAAGAAATACATCTTTATATATTCATTGATTCTAAAATTCTACATATTCTATTATTATATTTTGTTATCTAGCCATTGATATAGAAAATTTTGTAAAATTGTTTATCCTCTTGTTCTCTAATTTCAAATGTCAATCTACTCATTTCAGTGCATTCCAATATTTTTTTAACAATTTCCTCCTGTAATGGTATTTCCTCATTTTTCCAGTTTTTAGCAAATACAAATCCTAGCTGCTGTTAATACATTTACAATCAAATATTTTAAATCTTTGCTGTATGTATCAGGTAGAATTCCCAATGAATAAAAATATCTCTTTTCAAATCTATATGCTTTTAGTTCCATTTTTTCCACACCGTGTGGGATTTAATCAATATTTTTTGCATCCGCACAGAGTCCACCACATAATGGTAATATGAGCCAGTATCTGGGATGGGACTTCTCCAACATCTTTCGGTATATTTTGGAAACACGCATCTCCTTCGGGTCTATTCTTTTGTCAGGGGAACAATGCCACCTGTAAAATATCTTATACAAATTCTTGATACTGCTATTGGACATTGGTCATTTTAATAAATTTTTTGAAGACTGGACAATTTTGGCCCATTTCTCTAGATCATTCCCATAATCCAAAATTCTTCCCCAAAGCAATCATAAGTGTTCTTTATACCTTGCCCTACTTTCTTTCAGTTTAATTTTCTAATAATTCCAACAGTTTTTTTAAATCACCTTTTCATCAGTACTGTCACAATCGTTTAGTCTAAATCAGTCAATTTATTATAGAAACCTTCTGGACTCTTTAAAATCTTTTTCATACCCTTTGATGTATTTTGTGCTTAAGAAAACCAATTTCCTCTTAGTTTTGGCAGTCAGTTTAAAGTTCACCGCTTTCATTTCCAATGTCCCCATATCTAAGCTGTTTTGTTCCTTCTTATAGTGTTTTTATGATAAGAAAATGCTTCAATAGTGCGATAACCTCAGACTGCAATTTTTCAAAAGTAACATTGGTCTTTTAATCTTTTCTCCAATTTAATTCACTAGTACTCCCGTATAGTGAATGCTTCTAAAATATACCTGTATTTTGTTCCTAATATGCCATAAAAGGCATGCCACAGCCACAACAAACTCATCGTCCTGTGTCAATGCCAAATAATTCTTCGTATTTCTTAAATGTTATCTCATTCCATAGCCCAATGTGCAAGTTTTGTACTTGGTAGGGTACAAGACCTCCCCAATTAGGAGAACCAAATCCTTCACTCTAATTCTAAGATCTTGTAAGTTTTAACTTTTAATTCCCTCGCTTTCCCTTTCCTCGTGGCATATATATTCAACAATACTGTTTAAAATCTTTCAAACTGAGGCCCTTTTCAAGCCTAAATTGGTATTTGTTTGAAACAAATATAAAATTCTGGGTAGATATTCATTTTGATTGTTGCAAATTGTCCTAGTTAGTGACAAATGTGCTAGGTTCCCCCATTTCCGTCAAATACTAGTGCTATCCTTGTTTTATTTAAGCTTAGTAGTAAATTGTTCCTGTTTTAGTGTAACTAACATCTGCTGTCAAATGTAATCCCGCAAATACTTAACCTTATTTTCCGTGACTTGAAATTTCAATTACATCTAACCAATTCTTTCTTTTTGGTCTTAAGCCCATATCACACTGGCAGCCAACGGATGGAAAAGAGGATGTAAAATGGAGAAAAACTTGCCATCCGTGTTTACACGTGCTGTCCGTTTTGTACTCACGGGATCGTTTTTCTTTCGTATCCGAGCCAGCATCCCATCGATGAGGTTCCATCCGCTCCACAAAGATTTGAAGCTGCTAAAACTTTTGGAGGCGGGTGAAAAAGTATTATCCAACGGCGTCCGTTCTGGCAACCGCTAGGCATATGGGGAACATCCGTTCCTAACATCCAAATTCGTCCAATTCCCGTTTACGTCAGTCCGCTAATAATCGCTAGGCATCGGCCGCTTATGGCGCATTCGGGCGGCAGACCGCACAACCTCGAAATCCCGGCTCCGCGGTAAATGGAACACAGGGAGGCAGCAGAACGGACGGCAGAACGGACGCCGCAGCGTAGTAGCACAGATGGAGAAAGGGATGAACAGCGGATGGCAGGCTTAGCCAAAGAAGCATTTAAAAACGGAAAAACGTTCGCAAAGGGGACCTATCTCTAGATATTAAGGATGTCCTAGAGGATGCCTAGAGGATGCAACAAGGACTACCTATGGAAAACCTATATTGGCCTATAAAGGGCGGAGCACCGCTCACCTAGAATCTCACTTTCAGACCAGGCAGCCCATGCTGTGCAGATCCTCTGCAGCCTTCATCTGGCCTCTTGTTCTTCCACAGCATCCAGTCATGTCACCATGGATTCGGTAACATCAGCTCCCTTTTTGGTAGCACCATCGGTTCTGCAACAGTGCGAAGGCGCATCTATCAGCTCTTTCAACTTACTACAGGAAAAAGGAGGTGCCAAAGAAGCATCTAGGGTCCGAAGATGGACGGGTCGAGAAGTAAGCCAGAGGTAACGGACTGGTACAACATTCCTGATGGTGGAGTGAGGAACGAAGACGCCTTGTGCCTTCCAGAACTTCATGAGATGCCTCCGCCATGTTTTACCAAGTTGTGCAGCGGCTGACACCCACAGGTTGAAACGAAGGCAACACCAACTTCCGGCCCAGCCTGGACCCTGGGCTCAAGGTGGACTGACCTGCGCGCCACCTGGCCTCAGGGACCACCTACAGGAGCATGCAGTACCCTGGAGGTTGCCACATCAACCCATCAGCATTGTTCTCAAAGAAGTGGGTGCAGGCCATCATCGAAGAATATCTGGAGGAGCTCCTTCAGTGCCCTCCACTGAAGAGGAATGGAAGAAAGTTGGCAGAGCGTTGGGTATCACAGGTGACTTCCCCCACACTGCAGTATGGTTGAAGCCGATAGAATGGGCAATGCAAGTGGGCCTGGCAAAGTGCCAGCAAGTCGGGTCCCTTAATTTACTACAAGGATCTTCTTATCAGCATCTTCCCCTCGCCATGGTCAATGCTGGACTACAAGTTGCATGTACATCGATGCTTTCAGGCAACGGGTCAGCTTTCAGATGCCCAGGTAATATCACGCCAGTCACCTCAAGGAGGGGCCTGGAACGCAACTCATCATCGGGCTTCCAGATCCAGACCCCCCTGCCACGACACACAAGATGTGCCCTAGCGGCTTCATCGTAGGGGATGAGCGCCTTCTCCCTCAGAACCTACCTCAATGAAGCCTACACCTCCAGATGCCCCCACGTGAAGAGAGGATCTTCAACTGCAGGCTGTCGCAGGGCAAAAGCGTGTGCATTGGAGAACACCTTTGGCATCCTGGAGCAACAGGTTCCAGGTAACTTCTAACCACCATGCTCAGTCATCCGCCCAGAGACCGTGAGGAGGATGTCGAAGCTTGCTGCATCTGCACAATCTCAATGCACCCTGGTACTAGTGTTGCAGACAGGCTGGTGGGACCTCCAAAAGGCAATGGGACTGAGCCTGGCGGAATGGAGGGCAAGGGCAAA
>BHFT01056670.1:0-44777 GCA_004320025.1 Laticauda laticaudata
CACCCCCGAAATTTTGTTCGTCCGCTGTGTCCTTTATGCATACGTTTTGCATCCGTCGGCCAGTGGGACCGGGCCTTAAGTTAGCAACACGGTTGTTCAGTGAATCTGGGCTTCCGTATTGATGTTGCTTTTCAGAAGGTCACAAAAGTGGAACACATCATCCCAGAACACTACAACTGTCATAAATATGAGTCACTTGCCAAGCGTCTGAATTTTGATGTTGCAACAGTTGTAAGTGTGAAAAACAGTCCTAAGTCACTTTTTTCAGTGTGGTTGCAATTTGGATCGACTGCTAATCAAACTGTTGTAAGTCAAAGGACTACATGCATGAGGAGGAAGGAGTATTAAGTATGTTCGTGGCCTTGAGTTATTTATCAAAATAATAAAGGTGGGATGTAAATTAGATCAATAAACTTGGTACATTTTCTTTCTTTCATCCCGGACTGACATGATGCAATGTTTTCATTTTCATCCTTGTTTTCCTATTTTATTTTTTGTAAAAAAGCAAAACGGAAGTTTTATCTTAGCAAAGGAGCAGACACAGCCCAGAACTGAAATTGCCATTTCTTTTTTGCAAAAGAATACAGAAAGCCAGATATCTTTTGCTTCCTGCTCCAGTGGGTTTTCCTTGAGGACTCCCCCACCCCTCTTTTTTGGTGCTTTTCTCAGAGTGCTCCCCACTTATATAACAACCACATGCCTAGTAGTGCCAAGTCCTGCCAGAAGACAAGAGGAATCACAGTATTGTGCAAGTCAGCTAGGATTTGTTTCAGTTCTTCTATTCAGAGGTGATAGGATTAGAGTCGAATTGATCCAGTTTAATGGAAGATTCAACGATAAGCTCTGAAGGGAATATGTCAGAATGCTTTCAAGGGTTTCATTTTTTGTTTGTTTGGCAGAATGGGGCAAAAATGATAGAGAAGGCAAACACCTTAGAGGCTGCCACTAATCCTGCAAAATTTCAACTGGATTGTTGCAAAGGTTTCACTATAATACATCTTAAAAATATTTCCTTGAGTCTGTTTTTTTAAGGCAGAATTAATGGGGATGAGAAAAGGAGAGCTCAGCAGCCTATATGTTGTCCAAGCAAGAAATCTACAGGAGGGGTCCTCAGTCCCCAGTCTGTGGAGCAGCAGTGAGCCATGGCATGCCAAAAACTGGTCCACGCAAACCCATCCGTGGCATGCAGGCAGCACAGGAAACCACGTCCCCTCTGGTCCATGGAAAAAACTCTCTGCACAGAGCCATCAATTCCAGAAAATTAGATTAGATTAACAGAATTGGAAGGGACCTTGTAGGTCATCTAGTCCAACAGCATGCCCAAGCAGAAGACCCTTTACCATTTCTGACAGAAGGCAGTCCAGTCTCTTCTTGAAAGCCTCCAGGGAAGAAGCTCCCACAACTTCTGAAGGCAATTCTGTTCCATTGGTTGATTGTTCTCACTGTCAGAAAATCTCTCCTTATTTCCAGGTTGAATCTCTCCTTGATCAGTTTCCATCCGTTATTCCTTGCCTGGCCGTCAGGTACTTTGGATAATACCTTGACCCCCTCCTCTGTGTGGTAGCCCCTCCCTGGTGCCCAAAGGTTTGAGGGCTGCTGATCTATAGAATAGTTCTCCAGCTTAAAAAAAATATGAACATTTAAAAAACATTTTAAAGAAGTAGGCTCTTAAAAATTTACCACTCCCCTTCTTAATGAGAATTTTTAAAATCTGGCCACGTATGATCATTTAATTAGTGATGGGAGTAGTGACATTCTTCACACCAAATGCCAAGCGAAGAATGAACTGGGTTGTTTTTTTAAAAAAAATTGAATTAGCATGAATTGCTCATTTTCTGGCTAGAGTGAGGGATTTCAGATGAATCAGGCCTCTGAGGAAGACCTAAAACCAGAGTTTTAAGTAGCTCTCAGCCATTCCTTGAGTATTGAAGATTTGTCTTTAAATAAATCCAAACTCCAGCTCCTCTTTAGGACAACGATGGTTTATTCAATATAGCATCAAAACAATAAATACTCTAATCAGGCAAGAATGGCTAAAAGCCAGGCAAGGTTAGAGTTGGGTTTGAGTTTGTTCCTTTTCCTTTTATCACCATTATCATGAGACACACCCCACCACACCCAGGCCTATACACAGTTCTAATTCTGGCCACGCCTAACCCATTGTTCCTAAATGCTGTTAACCCTATAACATATCTACATCCCTACCCTATTCCGACCCTCACTAACTGATCCCCACCTGGTGCCACCTTCACCATGTTTTAACCTAAGTCCTANTCCGACCCTCACTAACTGATCCCCACCTGGTGCCACCTTCACCATGTTTTAACCTAAGTCCTAATTACCACCTATATGTGCCCAACCCCCTTTAACAATATGCACCACATTAATAGTTCCAGCAGCCCCGCAGTTGTTGCAGAATCCATTCTGCAGCCCCGCGGTTGTTGCAGAATCCATCCTCAGCTCTGCTGAGTCATTCCAAAGCCACCTGCCAGCACACAAACAGAAATATAGATCCAGCAGCAGCAGAGATAAGGCGACAAGGCCAACTGACTTGCTGCGAGGCATATTCGGCATATTAGCCCGACAGTAGCTTTGATTAGCAGTAGTTGCAAATAGCAAGAGATAGAATTCTGTAAAAAACGGAATATGTGGCTTCTCATGTGTGTTCATTCCTTACAGAACATTTAATGTGTGTTCACCAAAAAAAGGACAATAAAACATTCTCTTATCATTCAGCTGATCATCAACATCTTCATTTAATGATCCCATACTTCCTTGCCAGGTGGAGTCTGAGCAACTGAATGGAGCTAGTAGAGTGTTTTAATGGCCAGATGCCTTTCCTGTCACCAGTGTGGAGTTTCATTCAGCAGATATCTTCTCAGTGTACCCAGAAAGAGAAATATCTGCCTCTACCAGATATTGGAAGCATTCTCATTAATTTTGCCGGATTTACTTCTGCTTAGATCAAGGGTCTTCAAACTTGACAGCTTTAAGACTTGTGGACTTCAACTCCCAGAATCCCTCCTCCAGTCATGTTGACTCAGGAATTCTGGGATTTGAAGTCCACAAGTCTTAAAACTGTCAAGTTTGAAGACCCTTGGCTTAGATGCACAAGCTGAATATAGTTGATTTGTTTGGTTTAGCATCTTGTATAAACGCAGACAACTTTAGTCAACAGACAAGTTAAACTGTGTGGTCCTTGGTGCTCTCTGAGCTTGGTGGTTTTCTTGCACATGTTTCATTACCAAACTAGGCGACATCATCAGTTCAACCCGGAGCTGCCAATAATATCAACTATGGAGACTAGTTAAAACAAGCTGTTGTTTAGGGTAACTTGAGTTCTCAACCCCTGAGAAATCTTTCCACTTTGGGTTCAAAGAAGGAACCAAATAAAGTCAACATCAGAGATCTGAATGGAGATAATAGGCAGAAAATGCAGATGTGAAGCTCGTGCCTTTGCTTCAAGAGGGGCTATTGTTTGAAACTGGCTTCCTTGCCAGCTGCTTGGTCATAAATAATGAGTTGGTAAGACACCGGCCTCAGATGGCTACGCACCCCATGAGTTAGGGCATGTATTGCTTGGCTTTGGATATTCTCAGATCTATTATGTAGGCCTTTTCAATTAATTCAGTCCATAAATCACCTGAGCTTTTCCTTTGTAACAAAATAAACAGCTGGCTGAATTTTTCCAGGGTCTTTGGAGTATGATAGTGCTGTATGTAAGTCCTTCCAGCACAGGGGTCAGCAATTATGGCAACTTTTATGACCTGTGGACTTCAACTCCCAGAATTCCTGAGCCAGGATGGCTAGCCCAGGAATTCTGGGAGTTGAAGTGCACACATCGTAAAGGTCACCAAGGTTGGGAAACATTGGTTTATTTCAAATGAAACACGGTGCAGTCCTTACAGTAACCAAGCATGATGAATAAACAAGATACACCATCATCATTGAAGAAACCCTGACACATTCTACAGGAAGTCCTCGACTTACATTCGTTTAGTGACCACTCAAAGTTGCAATGGCACTGAAAAAAGTGGTACCTATGACCATTTTTCACACTTATGACCATTGCAGCATCCCCATGATGCATATTTATGACAGTGGCAATGTCCCGGGGTCATGGGATCCTCTTTTGTGACCTTCCGACTAGTGGATTCAATGGGAAACCGGGTTCACTTAACAGCCGTGTTAATTAATTCAACAGCAGCAGGGATTCACTTAACAAATGTGTTAAGAAAAGTTGCAAAATGGGGCAAGAGACTCACTTAATGTTGGGCTCAATTGTGGTCATAAGTTGAGGACTACCTGTATTAACTGGTTTCTGTTGTGGTTCGTCGGCAGACAGTGCAGATGGCAGCGGAGTTGGACAGAGGGGAAGAAAGGGGACCAGTCAGGGAGTCTGGAGAGGACTCGGGATGAGGGTCCTGCGTCCGATGCAGAGATGGGGCCAGGACCATCTGGGAGTGGGGTGCTGTCTTCAGAGCCTTCGCAGTCTGGCAGCAGCAAGGCAGAGGAGCCAGGGGAGCCTGTTCCCAGTGCGCGTGTGCACAGAGCTGCTAGAAGGCGAGAGCAGCTGAGACAAAAGGGGTGACTCGGGAGTAAGGCTGGGAGGTGATTGCCCCTCCCATAAGGGATAAAAGTCTGGCCAAGATGTTGAAACATTTGCAGGAAGCAAAGTAGTTTGATCAGTTCCGGGTCATCCTTGAAGCTCTTTGTAGTTTGGTTGGTTTTTATTGTACTTGGTTGGTTTCTTTTCTAGTTCATTTGATACTTCTGTTTTTGGCAGCACTTCACAGAACTGAAAGGTGTGTGCATATCTTGGGGGACTGTTTGAGATTAATTCTGTCTGGGAATGAAAACAATTCCCAGCGTTGCAATAAAATATGTTTTGTTTTTAAAACAAGTTTGTGGATAATTACGGTTTATGAAGCCTGGGTCTGAACAGTATTGGAATGTTATACATAAGTGGCAGCGTAGAATATTTGGCTTGGATAATATGTGAATTCACCCATGGATTGGTTCATACATCCTATATTGGCCATCATCTCTTAATGCCTTCACTTAACCATTGTTTGGAAGATGTGGGTTCTGGTAGGCAGGGACAAGTCAGCTAAGGAGCAGGAGCAGGTTTGTATGTGTTGCCATGGGGATAGATGGGTGGGAAGCTCTTAGGGACTACCCTTAACCATTTCAAGGAGGGCTTTTAGCACCTTCAGATCTCTACCTGGTTGACTCCTGGAGGGTTTTCCTTTGATTTTATACATGGCATTATTTTTACTCTTGGCTGGGTTTATCTGGGAGTGTTTTTATTGTGGCTTGTTTTTCCTTTTAATCTCCAGCGCACCAGATAGAGAAGACACATTCTCAATCGAGGGGTCCTTGGTGTTCTCTGAGCTGGGTTGTTTTCTTGCAGATATTTCATTACACGACTAAGTAACATCATCAGAGATAATAAAAAGCTAAATAAAAGCTAAGAAGGAAATAAAAAGACAAGAACACAACTTCTCCAACAGTCTACACCCAGATAAGCAGGGATTAATACCAGACAAACAAACAAGCAAAAAAAAAATCCTAATCAAAGAGAAAACCCACATACCCACCAACACAGGCAGTGAAAGCTACTGTTTGGGGAGGAAACTCCACACTCCCTTGCACCTGATGATGTTACCTGGTTGTGTAAAGAAATGTCTGCAGGCAAAGAACCAAGCTCAGAAAGCACCAAGGACCATGCAATTCATCCCTGACCTGCAAATATTCTCCTCTATTAATTTCTACATTACCTCTTCCTCCTCCCTTTCTTTCTTTCCCTCTCCCTCTCTCTTTTTAAAATTTTCTTTAAGTATCTTTTCCTTCCAAAGCATTCTCAGACTGGTTCCTTCCAGTTTCTTTCTCGGATCTTTCTTAAGGGTCCTAGTTTTGCTGCATTAACCCCCATGGCTTTCTTTCATCTGTTAAGGCAGGTGGAAGCCTTTCCTTCAGAGGCCCCTCCTGACCTATTTGCGCAGGGAAGAATCCAATCCCCTGGTTGAACAGCTGCTCCCAGGAATCAATGTGACTTTTTCAAGATCTTTTGCCTGCTGCCCTCCCTTATTTTGATGCAAATCTCCTTTGGCATTTTGAAAAGAGGGATTAGCAGAAGGGAAAGAGTGTGTGTGTGTGTGTGTGTGTCCACAGGGTGGGAAGGCTCCCCTCCACGTGTCCTCTATTCCCTATTGGGCCAAGTTTTGCTTTACTGGCTGTATCCTTGGGGAGGAAAATGGGGGCTTTTGAAAGCTTCCTTTGTTCTGAGCTGCTGCCAGAAGCAAGCCAGCCTTTTGAATTCTTTGTGCACTGCTGTGTTTTTCCTTTTTTGGGGGGTGGGTGGGGGGTATTTAAAATGTCCTTAGGAATCTGGCTAATAACTTAATAGCTTCTCTACTCCTACTGCAAATGCTTTGTGTGCCACTGAGTGGACAGATGGAGGCCAAAAAACAAAACAAAACAAAAAAAAACCCAGCAGATTTCTCTGTAGGCTGCCCCATTAACTCTGGCTTTTCAAAAAAAAAAAAAAAAATCAGGTGTTTTCCCAGCCTGTCTTTCCTTGATTTCATTGATGCTCGGAGAAGTTTATTTTCACCTTTCACCTCGTGGCTGGTCCCCATAAGAAGAGAGATATGGCATAATGGCTGGGAGGGAAGAGGGGGAGCGCATTCAGGCACTTTATGGGTGCATATGGGCGCACGGTTTGCCAAGGCTGTGTTCCCAGCAGCTGGCCTCCCCAAATGTGGCTTGCCATTTGGAGATTGTGTCTGCTTAATTGGGGGAGTAGCAGGTGTGCCTGGGGCAAGGGGGTACGTGTGCATCCCCATATGTGCTTGGAAAAAGGGTGCAACCCAGGTGTACGTGCAGCTAGAAAACCTTGGGAAGTGTCAGAAGTTTAAACCCACCCCTTTCCTAGGAAAATGAAATATTTTGGGATATACTAAAAAAAGCAGAATATTTCCCCTAAAAAGAAAAGTAGAAACTCAGAGAGGCAGAAATTTACCTTTGCTAATGGGTCATTACTCTGGCCTAGGCCAGTCTATTTTACATAACAAAGATCTCCAGGTAAAGCTAAAATAAGAATTGCCCAAAGCCCTTTTAATACATCATCACCCAGCAAGGCTCAACCAAGTACAGAGTTGCCCCTGCATGGCATCATGGGAGTCTGACAACCAATCAGAATACAAGCTCAAATTCAAATCCCAACAGAGGATATGAAACAATTGCACTCTCAGCACATCAGTCCTTCTTTCTTCACCCACGACATGTGATCTTGTCCACCATTAAACCATCTTTCCAAGCAATCGCCATGTTTCCAGTGTCTTTCTTCCCCACTTGGAACTGAACACGGAAGGCTATTTCTTCCAGCAGAAGATCAGGGACAGGTGGTCCTCGACTTATACCTATTCCGATCCAGCTCCCCAAACATGTCAAACTCTCTGTATTTTAAAACAGTGATTCCTTTATTAGGAGCACCAGCATCGCTAGCAAAAAGTTTCTCTTTCAAAGCAGGCTAATAAGTCTGTCCAACAGAGAGATAAATAATTGTTTGCCACATCTATTCATCTCTGCCCCCTGCCTTTTATCCCCAGAGCTAGAATGGGGCTTCGCTAGCAGTGGTGGCTCTTCCGTCTCAAGGACCGGCCCATGGATTTCCACTGCTCTCCTCTCCTCTGCCTTCTGCGCACCTGCGCATCAGGCACTGGACCCAGCTGTTCCTCCACTTCCTCATCAGTCAGTTCCAAACTTTGGAAACTCCTGATCCTTAGTGAAGTATTAGTACCACTTTATAAATCCTTAGTAAGACCACACTTGGAATACTGCCTCCAGTTTTGGCCACCGCATTACAAAAAAAGATGTTGAAACTTTGGGAAAAGTACAAAGAAGAGCAATTAAGATGATTAAAGGCCTGGAGATGAAAACATCCATTTAGTCTTTATATGACTAAAACGTATAAGGAACGGTTGCAGGAACTGGATATGACCAGTCTAGAGAGTAGAAGGATTAGGGGTGACATGATAGCAATATTCCAGTATTTGCCATAAAGAAGAGGAATCAACTTACTTTCCAAAACACCAGAAGGCAAGACAAAAAAACAATGGGTGGAAACTAATCAAGGAGAGAAACAACTTGGAATTGAGGAGAAACTTCCTAACAATGAGGACAATCAACCAGTGGAACAGCTTTGTCTTCAGAAGTTATGGGTGCTTCATCACTGGAGGATTTTAAGAAGAGACTGGATAGCCACTTATCTGAAATTATATAGGATCTCCTGCTTGGGCAGGGGGTTGGACAAGAAGACTTCTAAAGTATCTTCCAGCTCTATTCTTATTGAATTCAATTCTTTACATCAGCGGTATCCAACCTTGGCAAATTTAAGACTTGTGGATTTCAACTCCCAGAATTCATGGCTAGCTGGAAAATGCTGAGAGTTGAAGTCCATAAGTCTTAACGTTACCAGGGTTGGACGCTCCTGCTTTATATAGAGACCTGTCTGATTTATTGTTTTGATCTTCGATTAAATGCCTGTATATGGCATTTTAACCAACTGACCTCTAGTGGTAAGTGAGCAGCCTCTGAGTGAAATGTTTAAAGCAGCTCCTAATGGATTGCTGATTCATTCTTTCTGCTGCATGGCTGTTACATGGCCATGTAAGATGAGTAGAAGGTCATGAGTTGTGCACACTCTTCGAGAGTGTGCAAAATTGCATGTAGACTTGAGGAGAAAATCAGTGTTCGGTGGTAGGCTAGGGAAATTGGGAGTTGAAACTTTAACGCAACTGGGGGGCACCAGATTGGGGGAAATTTAGATTAAATAGGATTTGCAACCAGCCTGGGGTTGCCCTCTTTTCCCCTAAAATTATTTGTGCCTCTGATTTTTTGCCAGTTGTGTATGCCTGTAGGACACAGGTATCAAACTCACGGCGTCACATTGCCGTCACGTGACATAACTTGATGTTTCTCCTACACACCTGCTGTAGGAGAAGGAGTGGCAGAGCTGTGGGAGGAGTCAAAAGAGGAATCAGCCTTGAATCTCTATGCAGCCACAAACAGATGAATTCCAACCCCTCTTGAATTCCATTGGCCCTTATATAGCACCAAAATAGTGCTAATCTTTTGTTGAGTAGATTCCTATGCATACACCTGAGCAATAAATGTCCTTTGGTGTTGGTCTGATCTAGTCACATTGTGTCTTAAACTACGACTGTAACCACTTACAATCAAAATTCCGATTCCAAATGTTGTCATAAGTCGAGGAACACCTGTTGCAAAAGCACTCTGTACAGTAGTTGTGACCATGTTTTCCCTAGGAGTTAGCCTTGATTTGAGAGAGTCTACAATTATCAGCCAAGTTCTAACCACATCATGTCATTGGTTGTTTTGAATTGTGGTATTTTGTTAGGAACAGTAATATCATTTTTATTTTGTTCAGAGATGGGAGGAAATTTCAAGAATTTATGGAAAGAGAAACAATGTTTGTTCTGAGATCCTAATGCAGTACAGGAGCTCCATTATGCTGCACTTGAGCTAAAATGTGCCAAGCGCTCATATTTTATTTACTGCTTACAACAGAGGATTAGCACTGCTGTGTTCCTTGTTAATATTGTACATCTTCAGAATATTTCCTTCACTAAGCACAGCTTGTAGCTTTAGTTACATGAGCTGGTGCTTCTGGAAAAACTTGATTTTCTAAACATTGGCATCAGGATATGTTCTCACAATGGGATACCTGCAACATGACACTATATATATACAGTTTGCACAATTTCTCTGGTATAGCTGTGATTTGACTCGATTTGTAGTAGAATTTAATGTACTGCAACGATATGCAAACTGTGTTGGTTTTGAAATGCTCTACTGACCTAAAATGGACACCTAACATCAAAAACGTCATCAAAAAAGCACAACAAAGAATGTTCTTTCTGCGCCAACTCAGAAAGCTCAAACTGCTCAAAGAGCTACTGATCCAGTTCTACAGAGAAATGATTGAGTCTGTCATCTGCACCTCTACAACTGTCTGGGTTGGTTCTGCAACCCAACAGGACAGACACAGACTTCAGAGAGTAATTAGGACTGCAGAAAAAACAATTACAATTACACTGAGAGAGCATTTGCACCAAGACAAATTCTTTGTGTGTCCAATCACACTTGGCCAATAAAGAATTCCTATTCTATTCTATTCTGTTCTGTTCTATTGTATTCTATTCTATTCAGAGCAAAACAGCTGTTCGGAAGGAAAACAATTTGTTTTGGCCACTTGGAAGGTATTTCGAAGAGGGCAAACTTGGAGTGTTTTGCACAATTTCTTTTGAATTGTGAGTTGAACTTTGCAAAGCCACAGAGTTGAAAGAAGCCACCTGAGTTTTTTTTACAGAGTGTAACATCCCTCAACAAGCTTACTTCTGTCCTAAAAAATTAGGTACAACTCAGGTATGCAATATGATTTAAGCAAGGACTGATGGCTCTGTTCTTTCCTTTGAGAGCTGATTAAAAATAGATAAGTCAGTGTAACATTAGTTCATCCAGATTTCCATTCCTGGAGAAACCTGACATAATAATATAAATTATCATAATAAAAAATTAGTTATACAGATCATGATCTCAAACAACTATTGCTTGTCATTTTTGTTGGATCTTGTCATTTTTTTATGACCAGTTGATGGCATGTAATCAAGCTGAATAACAACCACAGCCTCAATCCTCCAGATCTAGACCAGAATTCATAATACAGCTCGACTTATGACAGCAGTTGAGCCCAATATGTCTGCTGCAAACCATGACAGTTAAGTGAGTTTTGCCACATTTTATGACCTTTTGGTCTGAGTTCAGAATCTCACTGCAGTTGTTAAGTGAATTATGCAATCATCACAAAAGTCTGGTTTCTCCCATTGGTTTTGCTTGTCAGAAGTCAGCTGGGAAATTCACAAACAGTGATCCTGTTAGAATTTTAGAATTAGAATATGTTATTTAGACACACAAGGAATTTGTCTGCAGGACAGGGCAATTGCCATAAATACATGCACCCAAGTTTTGATCCTATAACCATGGGGATCTTTCAACAGTCATAAATATGAAAATTGATTGTAAGTCACTTTTTTCAGTGGTATTGTAACTTGGGTCTCTAAACGAATGATTGTAAGTTGAGGACCACCTGTATAGTTCTTGGACCTTATTAATTTGGGACTCACATGTTGGCCAGGTCTCCTGGCTTCTCAGCCATAAAAGGATTGGGCTAAAAACTGTGATAACAGCCTTAACAGCACTCCAGAGGGTTGATGTCATTGTCCAGAAGATCATTGGTTGCCTTCTTCCCCTCTTTGGAAGAGCTTTATAGCTCCTGCTGCCTTAAGAAAGTTCAAAACATCTTGAAAGATCCATCTCATCCTGGGCAACCTTTTTTTTTTTTTTTGAACTATTACCATCTGGCAGGCGGTACAGAATAATAAAAACAAGGACAAATAGGCTGAAAAACAGCTTCTATCCCAGGGCAGTAACTCTATTGAATTCTACTGTATAGTGCAGTGTCAGGGGTTTTTGGTTCAATGTGTGGAGGGTGAAGGATGTGTGTTTGTGTTTATTTTCATAGTCATGATGTGCACTGAAGATGGTGTTTGATTTCGTTGTACGAGGTGCAATGACAATAAACTAAAACTAAACTAAACTTAAACCATCTGACTAACTCTAATGTTTTCTTGTGGTTGTTTTTCCTCAGGAAAATATGCCCCAGACGCCTCCTTTCGCAGCCATGTTTGACAGCAGTGGCTACAGCCGATACTTGTTCCAGTCCAAAGAGGACAGCTGTGAAGGGCTGTATTACCATGACAACAACTTGCTGTCAGGATCTTTGGAAGCTCTCATCCAGCACTTGGTGCCCACTCTTGATTACTACCCAGATGTAAGTCTGCTCCAATTGCAAATTAAATCCTCTCACCCTGCTGGGTCAAAAGTGGAAGGCATGGCAAGGTGCCATAATGCATTTGCATTAGAGAGAACAGTTAAGAGAGTAGGCCCTACCAGCTCCAGCTTCAGAGTGTATTTCTTTTTCTTTTTTTAATTTCCACAATGTATTTTATTAGTTTATCAAAATATAAAATACAGAAGTACAAAGGGGAAAAAAGGGAGGAAAAGGGGAAGAAAGAGAAGTGCAGGGTAAGGTATCCCAAAGTGCTTTTTCAAAAGACAACCATCCCTTTTTCTTTGTTTTTTTCTTGAAGACATTTTGCTTCTCATCCAAGAAGCTTCTTCAGTTCTGATAGAACTGTCAGAAGTTCTGTCAGAACTGAAGAAGCTTCTCAGATGAGAAGCGAAATCTCTTCAAGGAAAAAAAACAAAGAAAAAGCACCTTTGGGACAGACAACCATGATCTGAATGACTGAGAATCTCCATAGACATGTATGGTGGGTTGGAAAAGAAAAGGAAAAAACCATTGACTTCCAACTCCTTTGGTGCAGTAGAATAAGCTACTAACATAAAACCTCAACTTTTTACTCTTATATGATAATACGTACTGGCCACTTCTATAATAACAAACCTATCTAAATCAGCAAAACCCAAAATCAAAAAGTTTGGGTTTTTTTTCTTGGTATAGCTGCTTTGAGCATCTCTGAAAATGAGCCAGACTATCATGATGTGGTAACTTCATCTCCCGACCCCCGATTTCCTTACGCATTGAGAGTTTTCCAGCCAGGCAGCAACCCATCCCTGGCTCTTGAGAAAATGTCACAAGGAGTTGTTGTTGTTCCTGGATTGCCTCTCTCTTTTTCTCCACGTCACTTGGACGAGGGCTATTTTTGCCAGGGCTGCCATGCGCACTGCGGACATCGATGTTTGGCATTGAAGATCAAACCAGATGCAGATGGTCTCTTTGAACTTTCTCTTGGACAGATCAGAAGCAGCTGGGCATCTTTGCAAAGAAGTATTTTCCCTTTGTGCCCCCTTCAAGGAGGAAATGATCTTAGGGGCTGGAAAGATGGAAAGGTCAAGCAGGTTGCATTTCTTAATCCTACGATCATTTTTTCCTGATCCAGATTGGAAGGCAGAATCTATGCCTCTCATTCTCCTGACTCTTAGAATAGGAGTTCCCAACCTCAGGTCTGCGGACTGGCACCAACCCACGGTGTGCCAGAAACCGGGCCACGCAAACAAGCAAAGCCCCATCTGTGGGATGCAGGCAGCCTGCAAAATCATGCCTCCTCCAATCCACAGAAAAACCTTTCTCCCTGGAACCAGTCCCTGGTGCCCAAAAGGTTGAGGGGCACTGTCTTAGGAGTGTCAAACTCAATTTCATTGAGGGCCGTATCAGGGTTATATTTGATGGGGGGGCAGGGTTTGTGTGGCCAGGATGGGCGTGGCCAGCTCAACATCACTCATGTCAGGGGCGCCTATGGCCAGTGAAAATGGACTCTCGATCTCCGTTTTTGGCTGGGACGGCCTCCTGCAACCCTCTGCCAGTGAAAATGGAACTTGGGAGGGCTGCCCTCTTGAGCTCCATTTTTGCTGGCAGAAGCACTACGGGCCAGTCCCTCGCTGTTTCCAGGATTGCCCCCCAAACCAGATCTAAGTACCCTGTGGACCGGATCTGGCCTCCCTCCAGGCCTTGAGTTTGACACCCCCCCCCCCAGTCTTCGAGAAGAGAGGGGCATGATTTCCACTCGAGGTGGAGAAAATGTTTGGTCCTCCTTCCACCTCACTTAAGTCGCTTTCAAGTTGAGTTCAATCCCTAGCGATATACAGGCACGCATTCATGTCAATTTTTTAGCAAAATACACAAATGGTTACTTTTTTCTTTTTTATTTCGCTATCTAAAATGAAGCTGTGATTATGAGGTCTCTCTGTAATAAGCAGTGTTGGCCCCACTTCACTTTTTACATTCAGCCAAAGTCAGCCATATAAATCATAGAACTGGCCAGATAAATACAAACGCAGCTTTAGAATTAGTATCATATTTTTCCAATGCAAAATCTACCTCACCAGGCTAGTTTTAAGTTTCAGAAGAAGAATTGAGACTGGATACATCTTCTCATTTTGTGCGATGGCTTCAAAGTACTACAAAATCTATTTTGCTAATTTCAAACAAGAAGGTCTGATCAGTACCAGCTGATTCCACCTGAGTACTTTTCTTTCACCCAGTTCATATCGAAACCATCTCTTGTTATGTGAATTGCTTCGTGTTTTGAAGAAACAATTGTTGTGTCTTCTCAGAAATCTTCATTCCATATGTTTCAAAAACTGAAATCTTCCAGAACAAATTCTTCTGCCTGTTTGGTCTGCTTTGGATGGAATTCAAGTATTCCATCCGTCATGTTACACACACAAGAATTATTGCAAAGTAATTCTGGCAACAATAGAGTAAACCACCCTCTTCCACACAACACAGATGCTTTCTTGTCCTAAAATTGGGTGATGCTAGGAAATTCATTGCAAACAGTTTCTAAAATAAGTTTTTTTTTTTAAATCCGTAGTTTGAATTCTTCAAAAGGAGCAGTTTTCCAAGTTTTCACGAGTCTAAATCGTGGATTAATCCTAATGACAATTATAAATGAGCTGACTATATGCAGCGTATGCTTCTTTTTCAGTTTAGCCCGAGCCCCTTCCTCTTCCCACAAATCATGAGGCATACCAAAAGGGCTTGAAAGAGGTAGAGAATATTTTGTGTGTGTGCTAGACTCTAATAAGCATAAGCTGCAGTGTGTCTTCTCTTAGCTTTCAGTAGGAAATATGTACTGTGGGGTTTGTCATATAGTCGTTGACTTACTAATGGACCCCAGAATCAGACATGATTCAAAACTATGCAAGTATGTGGAATTTAACAATCTCTCGTGATTTGGCCTCATTTCTTTTTATTATTTCTCTGGAGGTTGCAGGTGCCATACTTCAATGAAGTAGAGGGCCCAACAGATGGTAATACATATTGCTGACTCATGCTTTGTGCTAGCCAGCTGCAGTACTTACAAATAGATACTCATCTCTAATTTGTCTCTGATCTAAACAGCAGGTCCTTAAGGAACGTGATGAATGATGGGGCTATTTCCGCCTCAGGTTTTCTTCAGGTGAAAATGATGTGCTCAATTCCACTGGTGTTTAATTACTGAAATCAGTTGCACAATATTTTCAAAATGCTCCTGTTACCTTACCAAGCTGATTCATGCTCACACATGGAAGTGTAGCATAGTGAATAACACCCTTCTGGATAACTCATGAGGGGCTGGTCAAACTCTGGAAGCCTGGCGGAATTTTCCATCCTGTGATTGACTGGTCAATGACCTTAAAGCAACAGAAATTCCATGTTGGAAAATTGCAACCGGAGTCCACTCCATGATAAAAACTGCGTCCACTCCATGATAAAATGAAGCCCAAATTTATTGAATGCAGAATTTGTCAGCCACGCTGGCTCAGGAATGCTGGGAGTTGAACTCCACAGGTTGTAAAGAGGCCATCGTTGCCCTTCTCTGCAACAGAGGCATGACTTTAGTTAGAAATCAGTGTCAAAACTGTCCACCCAACTCTATATAAGGATTGTCATACAGCTGACTCACTGCCCCACCTTGCCTTATTCAATTAGGATGTGATGTATTCTAAGCAGGTTCAGCAGAGAGTAGCATTTGGTGCAGTTAAATTTTAACACCTCTGCAGCACAGTAGCTGAACCAATAAGCAGTGAACTTTATTTCTCTCTTTCTCATTTACAGAGAACATACATCTTTACTTTTTTGCTGAGCTCTCGGCTTTTTGTACACCCTTATGAATTAATGGCAAAAGTCTGCCATCTCTGCACCGAGCAGCAGAGACGAGCGGATTCTGCAGCTGATCAAGTAAGTGGCTCCCTGATTCGAGGCCCATGGAATAGAGCAGAGTAGAGAGGGTAGAGTGGAGTAGAATAGAAAATAGAGGAGAATTGAAAAGAGAGGAGAAAAGAGTAGATTAGAATAGAATGTAGAGTAGAACATAGAATGGAATGAAATAAGAATAGAATAGAATAGAATAAATAGAATAGAATGAGAGTAGAAAAAAGAATAGAGTAGAATAGAATAGAAAATAGAATAGAATGTAGAGTAGAACATAGAATAGAAAGTAGAATAGAAATAGAATAGAAGAGAAAGTAGAATAGAATGTAGAGAATAGAATAGAATAGAACAGAATAGAATAGAATAGAAAGTAGAATAGAATAGAATAGAGCTGGAAGGGACCTTGGAGGTCTTCTAGTCCAGCCCCCTGCTCAAGCAGAAGAACCTATACCAATGTTTGAGTACAGAGGAGAAAGACAGGATAGAAACTTCAACTTCCTCCAAAGGAGAGAATCTTAACTCCAAATATATTGAGGCTAAGTGTTTATGATGCTGGTTAGTTGAATTTATAAGTCCACTCCCTTTTCTTCCCCCTCAAGAGGTTAACTCTTGTGAATCTAGTCTTCTTTTTTATTGTAATTATTTTCAGAACAACCTTGCAGTATGGGTTCACTGAGATCCAGTGACAATCGTGCCTGTCAGAATTTGCAGTAGAGATGTGCAAAATCAAACATTCTAGAGCTGGGGTGGACGTGGCCTGCGCATGACACATCTGACCTGCAGGCTGCCAGTTTGACGCCCCTGTCCTAGAGAGATGTAGAGGTAGTCGTCGACTTACAACAGTTTATTTAGTGAATGTTCAAAGTTACAGTGGCACTGTAAAAAATGACTTATGACCAGTGGTGATATTCGACCGGTTCGACCTGGTTCTGCCAAGTCGGTACCAGTGATGAGCAGCAGAGACCAAACCAGTTCAACAGCCACTCTGCTGTTGGGCCCACCCGCCCCACCTGCCCGCCTGGGCTCCCATACTCATCTTTGTCCTCTGAATTTGAAGCGCAAGTGCTTTGCACAGTAGAGTGCTGTGCGGCAGCTGCTGAAGCAATCGGGATCTTGCAGGCTTGCAGGAGGCAAGTTAGAACACCTCTGAGCCTGCACAAAGTGCACATTTGGCACACAAAGTGTGTGCATGCATTCAAAGCGTGCCCACCAAGCCATGCCCACTGAACCGGTGGTAAAAATACTTGAATCCCATCACTGCTTATGACCGTTTTCCAAACTTATAATTCCTGTAGCATCCCCGTGGTCATGTGATCAAAATTCAGACACTTGGCAATTGACTCGTATTTATGACTGTTGCAGTGTCCTGTGAGTCCCCTTTTGCGACCTTCAGACCAGCAGAATCATATGAGGAAGCCAGATTCACTGAACAACCATCTTCCTAACTTAACAATTGCAGCAATTCACTTAACAATTGTTGCAGGAAAGGTCGTAGAATGGAATAAAATTCATTTTAACAAATGTTTTGCTTAGCAACAGAAATATTGAGCTTCGTTGTGGTCATAAGTCAGAGACTGATCTGTATTCCAGGAATGGGCAATGCATTCTGAATGAAAAATGGAATATTCCAAGGAAAAATGGAATAGGGGAATTTGATCCTGATTAAATTGAAGCTGGCTGTTCTCTGGTGTGGTGCAGCTTACAGGCAGTCCTCAATTTATGACCACAATTTGGGACAAATAATTCCTTTACTAAGCAAGACAGATCATGAGTCATATCTGATTTTACAACCTTTTTTTTTTTTACCATGGTTGTTAAGTGAATCACACAGTTGTTAAATGAATCTGTCTCCCCTTCTTGGCTTTGCATTGACTTCATGATGGTTGTAAATGCGTGGACCAGTTGTAAGTCATTTTTTTTAAGTGCCATTGTAACTTTGAGCGGTTGCTAAACAAATGATTGTAATTCGAGGACTCCCAGTAGTTAACCTTCAGTATTCGTGTGTTTGGTCCACTTTAAGAAGGACACAAACAAAACTCAGAAAGACTGTGTGAAAGACAAAAAGCAGAAATTCAGATTCATGGAATTAGGGATCAAGGGAATTAGGAACATTTTACCACAGCAAAAAAGGACACATTGGACAGAGGATATTTGGAGAGGCCCAATTAATGTCACAAAGGAGAAGGCCAAGATAGGGTTCCTTGCCTGGCAGGGGGTTGGACTAGAAGACCTCCAAGGTCCCTTCCAGTTCTGTTATTTTGTTATCTCTGTTATTTACTTCTATATATTCCCAAAATGCAGGACACAAAATAAATAGGTTCAATTCCATTACATTCCAATGTAATGTTCAAGGAGAAAAAATCTTCATGATAAAAACAATTCAGTAGGGTAAGCAGGTATGGTTGGACGGCTCTTTCTCTTGAAATGTTTTAATTTAGTATATTTATAAAATGTATTGGCTGCTCATCTTACCTCAGGGTAACATTTACCTCAGGTAAGCTCAGGTAAGTTACCTCAGGGAAATGTTACCATGCGGTAAGATGAGCGACCAATACATTTTATAAATATAATAAATAAATAAATAGTTATAGGTAAATATACATTTACCTATAAACAAACATTTATCTCAGGGTAAATGTTCATGCAGAGGTTGGGAAATCGTTTGCTTGGGAGGTGTAGTTTAAATTTGTATTTTATTTTATTTTTTTTACTAAATAGAAGGGGGGAATCTGCCTTTTTCTTCGATTTGTCAACCACCTTTAATGTTGTCCTACCACATAGTTTGGCATGCAATAATGACAACCTATAATTCTGACCAACTTAAAGGAGATTCCCCCCCAGTCATCTTGGCTAATCAATATGTCTGTCACTTTCACTTAACCTTCCTCTCCAGAGCCGGTTAAGGAAGATTGCCCCCAAAATCCTGCAGCTTTTGGCGGAGTGGACGGAAACGTTTCCGTATGATTTTCGAGATGAGCGCATGATGAGAAATCTAAAGGAGCTGGCCCATCGAATAGCCAGTACAGATGAGGTGAGCCTTGGGGTGCAAAACGGTTGCCAACAGAAGAAAATGCAAGTGGAACGGTTATATATGTGGAATATAGGATAACGTGGAATATAGCATAACTTGGAATGTACTTGTCAGCATTCCGAGTAATGCACCCATAGAAATGAGAACTCCGATGACAGGCAAAGTTTTATTGGATACATCATATTGGCACAACTAGTGAAAGCCGACTCTAAAAGTTCCCGCAGCTTTCACCTAATTAAAAGAAAAAGTTTTCCCCCTCCCTCCCCTAAGTCACAGTTGTCCAATCCAGTTGCTGGCCATTGCCTGGTTACCATCCTCCTCCTCTGGCCAGCCACCTGTGAGAATGTCCTTGGTTTCCCCCAGGAAAACTTGATTGTTTTGGCTACCAACTAGCAGTGGGATCCTACCTGTTCCATATCAGTTCAGTGATCACGCGTGCATGTGTGCGCACGTAATGTGCATGCGCAGCTTTCTCCATACCAGCTGAGCCCTGCAGTGCCAATCAGCTGAGAGGATAATGAAGAGAAAAGCACAGGGGTGGGCTTTCTCTTCTTTCTCCTCTCAGCTGATTGAGGCTTTTTTTTCTCTTCTCAGCTGTTCGTCAGAGGCTTTTTTTACAACTGGTTCAGTCGAACTGGTCCAAACCGGTAGCATACCACCACTTCTACTAGCCCCCATCTAACTATTATCCTTCCTCTCTCTGTTGTGTGGCAACCCTGAAGCTCCCAAGATGGCCTCACCCAGGTTCACTTCAGGATTGACAGTAGTGGTGATATGTGTGGAAAGGAATATGCAGGTAGATTATAACTAAAATTATGGTAATTTGGTGGTTAGTCACGATTTTTCTAGTTTTCATTGTACGCCACTATTTTGAGCTTGCTCAATCATTGTGTAAATTCTTTTATTGTTTTGAATTTGATGCTTTTTGATGTTGTTTCAATTGTTGGAAACCACTGTGAGTCATTGTCTGCTTGTGATGCTTTACAAAGAAAGACAGATGAATAGATAACTGTTATTGAGGAATTCGAAATCATCCTGAGAAGTACTGGAGGCAAGAGCAGCTGGAATATTTCATAATCACAAGGAAAATGCCCAAACACTACACTGAGTTAGGAAAACACAGAAGTATTTTTTTAAGGATGACAGTTAAAGGCAACTTTTCGCAGTGCTAATATCTTCCAGATATATTGGGCTTCAATGCTCAGACTTTATTTTATCTTGCCTTTAATTAAGTTTTTTAAAAATAAATAAACCAAGGTGGTGAACATAGATAATACTTCTTTTCCCTTTTATTTTCCTCAAAACAACAACCTTGTAAGTTGGGTTGGGTTGAGGGAAAGTGACTGGCCCAATGTCACTTTTTTGGCTTTCATGCCTAAGACGAGACTAGAACTCCCAGTCCCGATTGGCCAATTGATCATATGTTGTCATAGGACATCTCATAAGTTCATCAACATTTACACAGTCTCATGGGACTGTAACAATGACAACAGAAGAGAAGTCAGTTGTATAGTTGGCCGATCAAACACCGTACAAAGGAAGAACGAGGGGTCTATCTTCTCTCTCTCCAGCCCCATATTACCATGTTTGATGGACAGAAAGGCCTGCTGCTCAAAGAATTTAAGGAGGATAGAAGAAGAGAAATTGTCATATTAGATCTCTACCATCCATAAGTGACCTGGAGACATATTTATTCTCAGTGAACATGTTGTGGAACTGTGTAGTGCCAGTTGTTTTAATAAATGTTTGACCTTAAGGCAACCTTTGCAACTTTTAAGATTTGTGGACTTCGACTCCCAGAATTCCCTAGCCAGCATACAGTGGAATCCTAGGAATTGAAGTTCACACATCGTAAAGTTGCCCAAGATTGGGGAACGCTACATTAAAGTTTACATTTGGTTGGCTTTGACCTTATGAATTGTCTTTCAGTTAAAATTATGAAGCTGTTAGAAGAATTTTTATTGTTTATTTAAACTTTCAAGCCATCTTGAAAAAGGGCTGTTTTGTCCATGGGCAATCCATATGCAATTTTAAAATAAGGGCTTCTGTGTTTGCATGCTGAAAAAGAGATTTGTAAAAAGAAATGGAAAAGTCAATATTATAATAGAATTCAGAGTGCCATAAATTATTTGTGATGCCAGCTTGCAGTTTCCTTGGAAAAGTAAATTATGACCTTGTATTTATTGCACTGCATTGCAGACCTGGGCAAAGGAATGTTGTGCTTTCAAGAATATAACTCCCATCAAGTCCTCCTTCATAGGTTTATCCTTTTGATTTTTTAAAATCCAGGAACTAAATACAGATAATCCTCATCTTACAACAGTTCATTTAATCGAGATCAAGTGAGGTACTAATACCACTCTATAAAGCCTTAGTAAGACCATACCTAGAGTACTGCATCCAGTTTTGGTCACCACACTATAAAAAAAGATGTTGAGACTCTAGAAAGTATGCAGAAAAGAACAACCAGGATGATGAGGGGACTGGAGACTAAAACATATGAAGAACGGTTACAGGAACTGGGCATAGCAAGTCTAGTGAAGAGAAGGACCAGGGGAGACATGATAGCAGTCCTCCAATATTTGAGGGGCTGCCACAGAGAGGAGGAGGGGGTCAAGCTATTCTCCAAAGCACCTGTAGGCCAGACAAGGAATAATGGATGGAAACTGAACAAGGAGAAATTTAACCTAGAAATAAGGAGAAACTTTCTGACAGTGAGAACAATCAACCAATGGAACAGAAGTTGCCCTCGGAAGTTGTAGGAGCGCTATCACTGGAGGCTTTCAAGAAGAGATTGGACTCCCATCTGTCAGAAATGGTGTAGGGTCTCCTGCTTGGGCAGGGGGTTGGACTAGATGACCTACAAGGTCCCTTCCAACTCTGATTATCTGTTATCTGTTAATACACATTTACTGACTGTTCAAAGTTGCAACGGCAGTCAAAAAAGTGACTTATGACTGTTTTCCACAAGGCCATTGCAGATTACGTGATCAAAATTCAGAGACTAAGTAACTGACTCATATTTATGACGGTTGCAGTGTCCTGGGGTCATGACATGATCCCAGCAAAATCGATGGGGAAGCCAGATTGATTCAACAATTGTATTACTAACTTAACAACTGCAGTCATTCACTGAGCAAATCTGGCAAGAATAGTCATAAAATGAATCAAAACTGAATTAAGAAATGTTTCACTTAGCAGCAGAAATTTTGGGCGTAAGTTGAGGGCCACCTGTATTCCACTTCAATGCATTTTGACGAGAGTTATCCTATCCCTGAAGCATCCCTCAGTCCACCTGCCTGCATTTTTTTTAGCAGTCTGTAGATGTCTGAGATTTCTCCCTGCCTGGCTGTTGTTGAGGGAACTAGACAATGTTTTCAGACCAAGAACTTGCCTCTCACCTACGTTGATATGTAGCCCTCTGAATTTCTAGCTAAGATAACATCTGTGGTAACACCTGCATTGCAGAGCTACCCCCCAAGAATACAGTAGTTTTGACAAGGAGACCTCAGCATTTCTTCCCAGCTGTCTCGCCTACGAACTGAAGAGGGAAGCAGGAACAGTCTCTGCCATTGTTCTCTTGGGAGGTCACTTGTCAAAACAAGTCGAAAGATCTAAAAGAAATGGAAAGGAAAAATGAAGCAGTAAATCAAAGTTACCACCTCTGACTTACTGATACAACTGTCTTCATCAGTAATGGGATTCAAATAATTTAACTTTCTTTCTTTCTTTCTTTGAAAGAAAGAAAGAAAGAAAGAAAGAAAGAAAGAAAGAAAGAAAGAAAGAAAGCTTCCTTCCTTCCTTCCTTCCTTTATTTATTTGATTTGTCAGATGCTTACAATATAATAGAAATAAGAATAAACATAAATATAAATATAAATAGATGAAATAGGTATGAATAATTGGGAACAATAGGACAGGGACAGTAGGCACGATTGCGCGCTTATGTACACCTCTTAATGATCGGCTGGGTAGGCATGGCCATGGTGGGCATGGCCAGGGGGTGTACCAGGCAGCACCCGGCCTCCTGCACCCCCCTGGGAGCAAAAATGGAGCAAAAATTCACCAAGGACCTTACAAGGTCCTTTACTCACCTTTTATTGTCTTTTCTCAGCTTGATTCTAACCTTTAATCAGAAGTTTAAATTTCTTTTATTTATTTTTTTAAAAGGGAGTTTTGATTTAAGAATAATAATTGAAAAATACTTGACATACATATCCGTTCTCTCTCACACAGCGTGGATGTAAATGAGAAGTTATCCTCCAGATTGGAAGTCGTTTTTTATGGCTTTAACAAGAAAGTTACATCATAGCCTCAAAAATGCTGGCAAGTCAGTTGTGTTGGAAAGTCAGCTTGTGCAAACGATGTGGTCACATAGCCACAAACAAAGTCTGTCAAAGGAAGAGGATAAGCTAGAAAAAGAGAGAAAATTAAGGTTGTGGTTTTTACTGGAAGGGCCTCCGGAGGACAATTTAATGGGAATCATTTCATTTTTTGCCCTGTCGCTTTAGTTTCTATCCCCACCTTCTCTTCTCTTCTCTTCTCTTCTCTTCTCTTCTCTTCTCTTCTCTTCTCTTCTCTTCTCTTCTCTTCTCTTCTCTTCTCTTCTCTTCTCTTCTCTTCTCTTCTCTCCTCTCCTCTCCTCTCTTTTCTTTTTCTTTTCTTTTCTTTTTTTCTTTTCTTTTCTTTCCTTTCCTCTCTCCTCTCCTCTCCTCTCCTCTCCTCTCTCCTTACTTTCTTCCCTTTCCTTTTTCCTTTATAAAGGATAGGCTTACAAAATCATGTTTTTCATAGGACAAAGACGCAGCGCAGGTGAGTCAGAAGTAAATTTAATCCTGGGTCCCCAATTTAGCTCCCTTTGTACCTGCCTAATTCTTTGCTTCCATTTTTAAAAAAAAAACACATTTTCATTAGAAAGATCTACATGCATGAGCTTGTGTTCTGAATGGGAAAAACTGAGCAAGCTTCAAAGCATAACACCCGTTGTCCTTGACTTACAGCCCTTTGTTTAGTGACTGTTTGAAGTGAGTCCCAGAATATCCCAACTTTTCTATGTGATGAAGCTTGGTTTTTATACCTGCTGCACTCTCTCTCTCTCTCTCTCTCTCTCTCTCTCTCTCTCTCCCTCTCCCTCCCTCCCTCCCAGCTTTATGGAATTTAATCCGTTTAGATGGAGGAATTCAGTGGGGTACAAGAAACTCGCATTTTTTTTTTTAAATACAGTGAGACTTGACAGGTTGAAGTCATTACAGGAATATCATTTCTTCATTTCGCAGTTTGGCATATTGATGTGCTTAGCAGGACTGTTCTGGTGAGAATTTTCTCTTGCAGTTATGCAATCAAACCACCATGCCCACAAAGATCTACAGCTGGGATTCTTACCAAGGGAACTAAGAAATCTAAGGCACTGGTTATGCCTGTCTGCAGAACAGGAAATGGGGCACCCCTGCCCAGGGGTGGGATTCAAAATGTTAGCAAAGGGTTCTCTGCACGGTTGCTGGGTGGGCGTGGCCATGGTGGGTGTGGTCTAGTCTGCCTCCTGCACCATGGCGGGGGGGGGGCGTTTTTGCTCTCCCAGGGCACCAGAGGTCTTCCTTGAACCTCCAGGAGGGTAAAAACCGGCCTCCGCGGGCTCTGGAAGCTCTCTGGAAGGCGCTCTCTTCCCAAACTTCTGGGAGGCCCCTTTTTTTACCCTCCCCAAGCCTCCTTGCAGGCCCTGCACTTCCCTGCATCCAAAAAGGGCCACGTGGGGACTCCTGGGAGGGGAGGGGCAGGATGGGCGGGGCCAGCCAGGAGTGGGATTTGGGGGTCCTCCAAACTGCACAGAATCTTAGCTAGGGGCTCTCCCGAACCCCTGCGAACCCCCCAGCAGCCCCACCCCTGCAGCCCTGCCCATACATTTGAAAGTGCTACAATGGACTTTTATCTCCATTATGACATCCCAGCCTTCATTTTTCACCCCTTTCTGTGTGAATAAAATCATGGCTATGGCGCTGCCATAAGAAAATATTATTAAAATATTATTAAAAAAGGGTTTGATTAAAAGTTACTTGCAAGCTAAGTCAAAGGATACACGTAGCTCACCATTTTTTTTGGGGGGGGGGGTTCGTTTTTCTGTATTTCCTCAGCTAATTCCAAGGAGAGGAAGAAGAAGAAAGCTTCAGTGCATTCAAAAAAATTGTAAAAGACCAAACCCAAAAGTTAAAAACGAATTCTGGGTGGAGATTTAGCTAGAAATCGCGGCTGCTGGTGTTTAGAAATCTTCATGGATTGTGGTTTCCGATTCTCTTTGGTGGCAAAGCAACAGAGGAGCCAATCTGGTTTAGTAGTTAAGGCAGGAGGCTAGAAAGCAGGAGACCATGAGTTCAAGTCCCGCCTTAGCCATGAAAGCCACCAGCGTGACATTGGGACAATCATTCTCTCTCAGCCCAACTCTCTTCACAGGATTATTGGTGTACACAAAATTGTAGGAGGAGAAGTGTGTTGGACATGTTTGACACCTTGAATTATTTGTAATACTAGCTCGATACCCGTGCTTTGCTATGAAACTATGTGATCGGGCTTAGTTTTTTGGGGGGGAAATAAGGAAAAAAATATTCAGCCTCAGCCTGGCGCATCCATTAGTATCCATCTGGCTAGCGTCTTGTCAGTGTGTGAAAGAGTTGAGGGCTGTTTGGAAACTGAAACAGCATTTGCTGTGTGAGCAAGAAGACAGCAAGGAGCTTGGGCGTGGCTTAGCTCTCAACTGTTGTATACTAAAGCTGCTTGGTGCTCTGAAACTGAAACTCCTCTGCTTGTGTTTTGCATTTGGAACAGATTTCTTTTCGGGGGGGACGGGGGGGAAGAACTCCTTAGCATCAGAGCGTGTTCATAATAATATAGGAAGTACTAATGCTCTGATGGTTGTTTTGAAAAATCCTTTCTTTGTGAGCACCTAGAAGCCAAGAGGAACTTACATGCCAAATTTCAAGTGTGTAGGCTTTACGGTTCTGGAGATTTTGTGATGATGCTTCTGGGGAATTTTGCTTTTATATATATAGATAATATGTAACATTATAATAAATTTAAAAAATAAAGGCAGGATGCAAATAAACCATGACTTCATGAGCGGAAGAGATCTTCTGGCATACTGTTATGTGTAAGTTCCGCCAACAGAAAGCATTTCAGGTGTTCAAAAAAACAATGGTCCCTTTTCATTATTTCTCTTTCCAGGCCTATCGGAAAAATGTGCAGCAAATCATCCAGAGCCTCATCCGTAAGCTGGCCTCTCTCAACCAATATGAGGAAGTTCTTGCAAAAATCAATGCTACTTCAACCGATAGGCTGACGGTATTAAAGACCAAACCTCAGGCCATCCAACGAGATATCATCACCATCTGCAGCGATCCTTATATGTTAGCCCAGCAGCTGACTCATATAGAGCTTGTAAGTTTATTCCCCCACTTTATTTTACTCTTCTTTGATCATTTTTCTCAGTGGTCTTCTTCAAAGGAAGGCAGGGTGGCTCAGTAGTTAAGACGTTTGGCTTGTTGTCTGGAAAGCCAGCAGCCCAGGTTCGAGATCTGAGCGCTATAAGACGGGGTGAGCTCTCGTCCTTGCCCCAGCTCCTGCCGAACTCAGTTCGAAAGCATGCAGATGCAAGTAGATGAATAGGTACCACTTTGCTGGGAAGATAACAGCACTCCGTGAGATCCTGCTGGTCACATGTCCAACTATTTTTGGACAGCACTGGCTCAATGGCCTTGAAACAGAGATGAGTACCACCCCCCTACAGTCAGCAACGACTAGCGGAGTAAAATCCAGAGAGACTCCTTTACTTTTCCTTCTACAAGAATGACATTGACCACGAGTGGAATTTTTCTTTCTTTCAGGAGAGACTTAGTTACATCGGTCCACAAGAATTTGTCCAAGCGTTTGTGCAGAAGGACACCCTGGACAATGAGAAGGTGAATAACAGGAGCAATTTTATAAACTATGGTAAAAATTGCTGGCTGGGATTGGGTGAACCTGGGCACTTTGTTTTTGCTTGATATTTCATCTGTGCCAACCCATCTCCTCATGATTTCCACTTTTCTTCAACGCTTTCAAAGTCCTTCACGTGTTTACATACGTGTATGTTACTGCACACAGTTTTGGAAGTTTCTCCCCAAATAATGGGCTTTGGGGCAAGTTAAGTATGGGATTTCAGTGAAAAATGGTGTCGGTTTGCATATTATAAATTCAGAAAGTTCAGACAGATATTCGCCACTGATGCAAATAAATCCAGAAAGTGCACATGGGTAAATTTGCATAAAAATATTTGCCCAGCAAAAGGTGTCTCTGATCTCCAATGTTAACATGCATAACTGAGTCTCCCCCCCCCCCCNCCCCCCCCCCCCCAGTTCAACTTTTCATTCTGGTACCATGCAGATCTGTTGAGACTACAACGCTCCTCCTTACTAGTTACCAATATACTTACCAGCATACTCATCCAGCATGCCATTACCCATTGGTGTTGTAGTGTCAGCATGTCTAAAGAGGAACAAATTGGATAGGATTTGCTACAAAGCAGTATTTCCCAACCCTGGCAACTTTAAGATGGGTGAACATCAACTCCCAGAATTCCCCAGCCAGCATGGTGACTGGAAAATTCTGGGAGTTGAAGTCCACACATCTTAAATTAGTGAAGGCTGAGAAACCCTGCTATAGAGAGCTGCATAACAAAAAGGAGACATACGGTACAGCAAAGTGGTCCATATTTTGGATTACTGGATGTTCTGACTGATGCTACTGCTTTGTTGTGATATTTTATATTATTGTGATTTGCAATACCATAGCGTGATGTACGATTGTCCCTTTCTGGCATGTTGCTTCAACTTAACCTAGTGACGAGTGATTGTAGGATCAACTAATGGTTTGTCCTAACAGTGCAGGTAGTCCTTAACGTACAATAGTTCATTTAGTGACCATTCCAAGTTCCAACAGCACTGGAAAAAGTGACTTATGACAATTTTTCACACGTAGGATCATTGCAGTATGCCCATGGTCACGCTGTCAACATTCAGATGCTTGGCAATTGACTCACATTTATGACAGTTAAAATGTCCCAGGGTCGCTGCGACCTCCTGACAATCAAAGCCAGATTCATTTAACAGCTGTGTTTTTCATTTAATGACTGCAGTGATTCCCTTAACAAACGCGGCAAGAAAAAGTCGTAAAATGGGGCAAAACTCAGTTAACAAACTTCCCACTTAGCAACATGAATTTTGGGCTCAGTTGTGGTCGTACGTCGAGGACTACCTGCAACTAATCACGATCAGCCCTATTTCATTTCTGAGCCCAAATTGGCTTGGCCAGATGCTACCACTTCTTTAAATTTGTGGTGTGAGAAGTGAATGCCTGGTTTTTGTTTCCTTCTCAGAGCTCCTACGGGGATCGGAAGAAGTCTCGGAATCTGGAAGCTTATGTGGAGTGGTTCAATAGACTGAGTTATTTGGTTGCCACAGAAATATGTATGGTAAGCAAAATGGTTCCTTGGTCTTCCTTCTGTATGCGGTGCCCTTCCTTCCTTCCGCTCCCATCACACCACAAAGACCAGTTTGGAGCTATATTCTATGCACAAGATTGTATGGTACAGAAGTAAAACTCTGCACCAAACCCCCTTGAGGTTGCAGCTTTTGTTTGAATGGAGTTCACACTGGTAATTACTCCTTGCTATACCTCCTGTTGATTTGTTCCTCCGATGTCCTTGCTTACGTCACGCAAGGAATGCGTCATGCAGTGGTGGGATTCATTTTTTTTTTAATGCCAGTTCTGTGGGCGTGGCTTGGTGGGTGTGATGTGGTTTGCTGGGTGTGGCAGGGGAAGGATACTGCAAAATCCCCATTCCCTCCTCACTCCTGGGTGAAGGTTACTGCAAAATCTTCATTCCCTCCCCACCCCACTAACCTGCTTTCCAGTTCCGTTCTCCTGTTCAGGGCAACAAAAGAAGAGCCAGCCAATCAGCTGGGACTGGGGAGGCAGAGAATAGATGGGGGCAGGGCCAATCTGAGGTGGGATTTGCAGGTTCTCCGAACTACTCAAAATTTCTACTACCGGTTCTCCAGAACTAGTCAGAACCTGCTGAATACCACTTCTGAATACATGTGAGTGGGTGTATTTTTGGAAAGCTGACAGCCCGGGTTCGAGAGCCGAGTGCTGTGCAACAGGGTGAGTTCCCATTCTTGCTCAAGCTCCTGCCTATCTAGGAGTTTGAAAGCATGCAAATACGAGTAGACAAATAGGTATCACTTTGATGGGAAGGTAACAGTGTTCTGTGTCTCTTTGGCATGTCGGCCACATGACCATGGAAATTGTCTTCAGACAACGCTAGCTCCCTCGGCTAAGAAACGGAGATGAGAATCGCGCCCTAGAATCAGATACGACTAGACAGAGAAACATTTACTTTTGACTCCAGCCTGAAATGTCACTTATTTCTTTAAAAGTCAAAATCAGTGCTATCTAAAACGCTCAGAGATCCTTCTTCCCATTTGGGCAAGTTCTCAGCTAAATCCCAGTGTTGTGTTTTGCTCTCTCTCACAGCCTATCAAGAAAAAACACAGAGTAAGGATGATAGAATACTTCATTGATGTCGCCCGAGAGTGTTTCAACATTGGCAACTTTAACTCTTTAATGGCTATTATTTGTGAGTATAAATAAGAATGCTTTCTATCCGTTTCCTTTATGTTTTGCTTTGGAAAAAGTGCTTAGGTGTTTCTCCTTCATCTAATTCTGCCCCAAAGCTTCTGGATCATGTTGGCAGAACTTGGCAGCCTCCACATTTCTTAGGGTCTCTAGGATATCTAGGAATTTTAAGTCTTAAACCGATGTTTCTCAACCATGACAATTTAAAGATGTGTAGACTTCAACTCCCTATGTTGGCCGGGGAATTCTGGGAGTTGAAGTCCACACATCTTAGCCTGGCAAGGTTGAGAAACATGTCCTTAAGCTTATGAAAAACAATAGAGTAGAGAAAGCAACTCTTGATGTGCCTCTTTGTCCCTTCTTTCTCATCTTCCCCATAGTGGCATTTCAGGATCAAAACATGTCCTCACCCAGCCTAGTTTTACTTCATTGATGAATCTTTGCAAAGATGGTAAGCCCAGCCATGATCCCTCACATAAACTGATACTTCACTTGCATTAAAATTGGCTGCCATGTTTTAAGCCTTTGATTTCAAGATGAGTTTACTTACATCTCTCTATATAAAAGCAAAGTACCAATCAACACATCACCACGAAATCTCCAGAACCGTAAAGCCTACAAAATTGAAATTTGCCACATATTGTTCTTCTTGGCTTCTAGGTGCTCACTAAGAAAGGATTTTTCGAAATGACCATCAGAACATTAGTATTTCCTGTATTATTATTAACATGCTCTGATGCTAAGGAGTTCTACTCCCCCTCCCCACCTGAAAAGAAATCTGTTCCAACTGCAGTTGAGCTAAGCCACGCCCAGGTTCCTTGCTGTCTCCTTGCTCACACAGTAAATAATGTTTCAGTTTCCAAACAGCCCTCAACTCTCTCACACACTGACAGGACGCTAGCCAGATGAATACCGATGAATGCTGGTAGGCAGAGATAGAATTGTTTTTCCTTATTTTCCTCCCCAAAAACTTGCCTGATCACATAGTTTTGTAGCGAAGCACAGGTACCCTGCTAGTCTCGCATAAATTGGAGGTGACTTGTGAAACATTTTTCAAAGCTTATTTTATTATATGTCCTCTGGCAGGAAAGCAAAGGAAATCCACCACAAATTTCTCTTGAAACAGATTTCTATCAAAGGAGTTGGCAGCTAGAAATCCGTGCCCAAAATGCTTATGAATAATGAGTCTAGAAAGAAATATAACTTTCTAAAATGCTATCTATAGAAATGTAAACCATGGTTGCATTTTTAAATGGCTTGTTTTGGGATAATGGGTTGTAATTGGATGAAAAAAGAAAACTGGAAAAAGTGGATATCTTAGTGGATGGTTATTTTTTCCTCATTTTGAGGAAAAATGGCCTCAAAATATGACTATGTGTTTTATCTCTTTTCTTTTCCTCTACACTTTGAAATAAAAGCTGGAATGAATATGACTCCTGTCTCCAGATTAAAGAAAACCTGGTCAAAAGTCAAGACTGCCAAGTTTGACATTCTGGAGGTAAGTCTGACCTTTTAATCTGAATCTTTGTTATTCAGTTATGTTGGAGATTCTCAGTCATCCAGTTCATGGTTGTCCCAAAAGGTTGCTTTTTCAAAAGGCAGCTAGACTGTTTTTCCTTGAAGACGTTTAGATTTGTCTTGTCTGATGAAAAAAGAAGGACTAGGGGAGACATGATAGCAGTCCAGCAATATCTCAGGGGCTGCCAGAAAGAAGAGGGGGTCAAGCTATTTTCCAAAGCACCTGAAGGCAGGACAAGAAGCAAGGGATGGAAACTAATCAAGGAGAGAAGCAACCTGGAATTAAGGAAGAATTTCCTGATAGTTAGAACAATAAACCAGTGGAACAACTTGCTTCCAGAAGTTGTAAATGCTCCAACACTGGAAGTTTTTAAGAAGAGATTGGAAAACCATTTGTCTGAAGTGATGTTGGGTTTCCTGCCTAAGCAGGGGGTTGGACTAGAAGACCTCCAAGGTTACTTCTAACTCTGTTATTCTGTTCTAGTCCCAATACTCCAGGAAGATACCATAGTGGATTTTGATTTTTGAAAATGGATCCTTATATTTAACAATTCATCCGTTGCTACTTTCAAATAATTTTGATCATCAGCCCTTTCGGCTAGAATTGAAATTTTGCAATTATTTGCTTCATCTGTTGTTGTTTAGTGTGTGCTTTACATTGGAAATGGTCTCCCCAGGTTAAAAGCTGGACTTCTAAAGCAATATTTTGATGGAATATTAAACCTTCAGACACAAAATTCTCATTCTCTACATTTTCACTTATCCTTTTTCTAGCATCAAATGGACCCTTCCAGCAATTTCTACAATTACCGCACAGCTCTCCGTGGGGCTACCCAGAGGTCTTTGACAGCTCACAGCAGCAGAGAGAAGGTAATGGTCTAAGAAAGAGATAAATACAGGTAGTCTTTGACTTAGAACCATTTGCTTTGTGACTGTTTGAAGTTACAACGGCACTGAAAAATAGCAATAGCACTTAGACTTATGTGCTGCTTCACAGTGCTATACAGCCCTCTCTAAGCAGTTTACAGAGTCAGCCTCTTGCCCCCGATAATCTGGGTCCTCATTTTACCCACCTCAGAAGGATGAAAGGCTGGGTCAACCTTGAGCCAGTGAGGATCAAACTCTTGGCAGTGGGCAAAGTTAACTTGCAATACTACATTCTAACCACTGTGCAGCATGGATGGATGGATGGAAGGAAGGAAGGAAGGAAGGAAGGAAGGAAGGAAGGAAGGAAGGAAGGAAGGAAGGAAGGAAAAAAACCAGCAATGCAATAGAAAAGGAAGGAAGGAAGGAAGGAAGGAAGGAGGGAAGGAAAAATAGCAATAGAATTAAGACATGTACCATTTTACGGTGCTTTCCAGCCCTCTCTAAGTGGTTTACAAAATCAGCCTCATGTCCCCAACAATCTGGACCGTCATTTTACCCACCTTGGAAGGATGGAAGGCTGAGTCAACCTTGAGCTGCTCAGGATCAAACTCCCCAACTGCTGGCAGCCGGCAGTCAGCAGAAATAGGCTGCAGTACTGCGCTCTAACCACTGCACCACTGTGGCACAAAAGTCACTGATGACCAGTTTTCTCACTTTAAGATCACTGCAGCATCCCCATCAACATTTGGGCACTTGGCAACTGGCATGTATTTATGATGGTTGCAGTGTGCCAGGATGTGATCACGATTTGTAACTTTTCCATCCAGCTTCTGACAAGCAAAGTCAATGGAGGGGGGAGTCAGATTCACTTAATGACCACATAATTCACTTAACCACTGCAGTGATTCGCTTAAAAACTGACAAAAGAGGTTGTAAAATGGGGCAAAACTCACTTAACTGCCTTGCTTAGCAATTGAATTTGGGCTCAGTTGTTTGTCGTTAAGTCAAGGACTGCCTGAATTTATTTAATCTATTCATTTAATTTGGTCTCCCACTCATTGTATGACTTTGGGTGACCCACAATGGTTATCATGAACAATAAAAATGTCAGTAACAACACACAAAAAACCTCAAAATACATCATTCCACAGGTGACACATATATCCATATCTGCAATCATCTCAAAAACATCTTGGTTTGGTGCATGGGAACAATGTATGGAAAGCCAGCAGGTTGGGGGATCATTCAAATCTTGGGCAGAGAGGTATATTCCTTCACATTTGAGCAAGTGATCAGCTTTTAAATGCCGACATAGCCAGAGGCATCTTGGGATAACCCAGGTTGGGATACAAAATAAACACAGTCACACAAAAAAGATGAACCCTTTTTTATTCCTTCATCTGCTTCCAAGCTCCAAATATCCTTGACTGGAGACAAAAAAACTCCCACACAAGCAGTTACAAGAAAGAGGAAATGCCACTTAAACTAAAAAATGCCTATAAATTATAAAGAGTAAAAAACAACACAAACCAGGCAAGATAAGGGCTGGAAGACTCCACAGATATCAGTACACACACTGGGAAGGATGCCAAATTCAGAGAGGAACCATAAACTAGAGATATTTCCACACTTTGTTTCCAGCACTTGCCCGTATGCATGTCCGTCCTCTTATTCAGTTGTCACAGCTGCAGCCCATGAAGAGGATCAAGGCCCTCTCCTCCTGAGTAGACCACGTCTCTCCCTTATCCTCTCCTCCCTGCATGCCCTAGGATGGAGAGGGGATGGGCCTGGGTCCTCCTCTGACTGCCCAGCTGGCCTCTGCCCTTCACCAGCCTCCTCCACATCCTCCGGAGCCATACTTCCACTCCCTGTTGGCTATTCCTCCTCTCCCTCAGGCATGACACATCTAGAGGGCACTACATTGCAAGTGGTTGATTGGTAAAAGTGGTGTGCGTGTGTCTGTGTTTGTATGTGTGTGTTGTAAAAGAGTTATAAACAATGCAATACACTGAATGCTTGGCTTACTGCAGAAGTGCGGAACTATGGCCCTTTTATGACTTGTGGACTTCAATGCCCAGAATTTCTGAGCCAGCTCAGGAATTCTGGGGGTTGAAGTCCACAAGTCATAAAACAAATCATAAAATGGCTTGCTGAGAAATTCTGGGAGTTGAAGTCGACAAGTCATAAAACAAATCACAAAATGGCTGGCTTGGGAATTCTGGGAGTTGAAGTCCAAAAGCCATAAAAGGGCCAAGCCCACCCCTGGCTTACTGGAGATGCTGGAACTCTTAAATTCTACAGAATAAATGTTTGACCAGAGGGGATAGACAAGAAAAGGATCTTCGGCTTAGTTTCAGCTATGGCCTCTCTTGTTGTAAAGCTTTTTGGAGCTACCTCTGCCTCAAACATGATGCAGTTCATTCTTTATTTGTCCCAAATGAGACAAAGACTTTTTTTCCCTCTTGTTCCAATCACAGGTCTGTTGCTAATCTGGATTCTTTTTTTCTCTCTTCTTTTAGATTGTGATCCCATTTTTCAGCCTGCTTATCAAGGATATTTACTTCCTCAATGAAGGCTGTGCCAACCGCTTGCCCAACGGCCATGTCAATTTTGAAGTAAGTAGAGCGTCCTCAGGGTTTCCGAATTTCTCTTAAACTCTTTACCTCGTCGAATTGAACGCAGGAGCAGAAAACCTCGTCAAGATTTTGGAGTGCAGAGGCAAGAACTTTGTACAGGTTACCTCACGGTTCTGACACGTTTCCTTCCCTTCCAACCATTGTTGGTTTTTTGAAGAGCCCTATGTTCTCTGAAGGGACATGGTGGCTCAGTGGCTAAGACACTGAGGTTATCGATCAGAAAGGTCGGCAGTTTGGCAGTCCGAATCCCTAGCGCCACATAACGGAGTGAGCTCCCATCACTTGTCCCAGCTTCTGCCAACCTAGCAGTTCGAAATCATGTAAAAAATGCAAGTAGAAAAATAGGGACCACTTTGGTGGGAAGGGAACAGCGTTCTGTGCGCCTTCGGTGTTTAGTCATGACCACATGACCACAGAGACGTCTTTGGACAGAGCTGGCTCTTTGGCTTTGTAACGGAGATGAGCATCGCCCCCTAGAGCCAGAAACAATTAGCACGTATGTGAGAGGGGAACCTTTACCTTTATCTATATTCTCTGAGCATGTCTTGTTTTCATTGACAAAGGGCTGGTTTTTTCTTTCCCAACCACAGAATTAAGGAATAGCCCATCCTTATAGGCCTGAAGGAGCAGGACTTTAGCAGAATTACACAAGGCTAGGGTTATAAGGGGTCCCTGGTGCTCTTTGAGCTTGGTTTTTTTCCTCCAGATGTTTCTTTACTCAAACAAAGTAACATCATCAGTACTGTAAGGGGAGTGGGGTTTGCTTTCAGTTTATAATCCAGTGAATAGCCCTGTCAGTATTGGTGGGAATGGTCTTGGAGGTTCTTTCCTTGGGCTGTAAGATGTTAGCTATCTACCCCTAGCCAAACAAACTAACAATAAACAGCCAAATCAAAGAACCTCTAAGACAGTGTTGGCAAACCTTTTTGGCACTGAGTGCCGAAACAAGAGCATGGGTGAGTGCTGGAAACCGGAAGAGCAGCTCCCTGGCGTACATGTGTGTGCTGGGAAACTGAACTTCCGGCTTCCAGCATGTGCCCCGGCCACCTAGTCCTCCTGTTTCTGGCATGTATGCATGTGCGAAGCTGGCTGGGGCGCATGCATGTACTGGAAACCGGAAGCTCAACTTCCCGGTTGAGCACACTGAGGAGCAGCTCTTCTGGTTTCTGGCGCTCCCACGTGCATGAAGACCACTGGTCTGGTACGCATGCGCGTCAGAACCCAGAAGAGCAATGGGCGATGGCTGGCATGCCCGGAGAGATGGCTCTGCATGTCACTTCTGGCACATGTGCCATAGGTTCGTCATCACTGCTCGAAGACAACACTTGACAGAGTAATTCACCGGAATATAAATTGAGCGCAAACCCCACGCCCTTCTAGCACTGATGATGTGACTAGGGTAGGTATTGAAACATCTGCAAGAAAACAACTGAGCTTCAGAGAGCATCAAGGACCCCACATTTCAACCCTGAGCTGCTCTCTTTTATTGCAACAGTTTAATGAACTTCTGAAACAGACCAATCAACCATATTGCCTTGTTTTAATGGATCCCTTGTACCTGCTTAGCTTATGTGCTTTTCCTGTTCTGCTCATTCCTTGCAGAAGTTTTGGGAATTGGCTAAACAAGTGAGTGAGTTTATGACCTGGAAGCAAGTGGAGTGCCCTTTCGAGAGGGACCGGAAAATCCTTCAATACCTGCTTACCATTCCAGTTTTCAGTGAGGATGGTAAGAGAAGAACACCTGTAATTGTTCATTGTGTTATCCCAAAGGTGCTTTCTTTCAAGAGGCAACTGGACTTTCTGGTTTTTCTTTTGAAGACCTTTCGCTTCTCATCCAAGAAGCTTCTTCATCTCTGGCTGGATGGTAGGGAATGGAAGGATTTATACTCCTTGCAGACAGCTGGCCATTTGCATTCCAAGAGGGATAAGACGTCATCTATCTCTAGTCTACAACATAGTCCCTTCAACAAGGCTCCACACCTATTGCACCACTCATGTGATCCTGATGACACAGATAAATCCCCAGGTCGCCTCAATGACTCACTAAAAGGATGCAAATGACCAGCAAGTCTGCAAGGAGTAAATCCTTCCATTCCCCACCATTCAGTCAGAGTTGAAAAAGCGTCTTGGATGAGAAGCGAAACGTCTTCAAAGGAAAACCAGGAAGTCCAGTTGCCTCTTGAAAAAACGTCTTCAAAGGAAAACCAGGAAGTCCAGTTGCTTCTTGATTGTCTTTTGTACAATCATGACCTGGAGGACTGAGAATCTCCACAGACATGTTCAGCATGTTGTGTATGACAGCTATTCTGATACACAGGGTGATCAGTAATTGCCTACTTTTATTTTCCTTCCAACTTCCAATGTCGCAGCCTGTGGCATAGATGGAAGCAATGGATGGAAATTAATCAAGGAGAGAAGCAACCTAGAACTAAGGAGACATTTCCTGACGGTTAGAACAATTAATCAGGGGAACAACTTGCCTCCAGAAGTTGTAAATGCTCCAACACTGGAAGTTTTTAAGAAGAGATTGGAAAGCCGTTTTTCTGAAATAATATAGGGTTTCCTGCTTGACTAGAAGACTTCCAACTCTGTCATTGTGTTATTTCTGTTATTAGATTAGTCTTGCCTGTCTGAACTGATTGGACAGAGAGTGCTTGTGGTTTATGACCACGCAGTACCAGATCCCTGCATTACAAAAACACAAAACTTCCTAGGTTAAAATTCCCCTTTGTCATCTTGCAGTTCTTAGCATTGCTTCCAAAATTATATGGGTGCATCTCCCAGTCTTTTGGAACAGTTTTTTCAGGGAATTGAAGGGAGAAGGAGGAAGCAGCTAACATGTCTTCTGGATAAGAATAATAAGGATGTTCATGGAAACCTTGAATCTCATTTATGAACTATTACTTGTGCTCCAGTTCATGCAAGCTTTTAACCCCATTAGAAATGAGAAAAATTTTCCTCCTGAGGACCACGCATTTGAAAAGAGATGGTGATGCTACCCTACAGGGAACATAATTCAAGACATTTAGAAGATGTCTGTAAGGCTCATATTTTCTTTCTTCTGGTTGTAGCACTTTATTTGGCCTCGTATGAAAGTGAAGGTCCAGAGAATCACATTGAAAAGGACAGGTGGAAGACACTCAGGTGAGTGCTTGAACCTTTCCAGTATCCATCAACAGACTGAATATTTCTTCGTGCACTTGAACCAATGTTTTTTTTTCTGTTGGGATAATAATAGCGATAGCGCTTAGACTTATATCCCGCTTCATAGTGCTTTACAGCCCTCTCTAAGGGGTTTATAAATGTCAGTGTATTGCCTCCCAACAATGTGGGTCCTTGTTTTACCAACTGAGAAGGATGGATGGCTGAGTCAACCTTGAGCCAGTCAGGATCGAACTGCTGGCATCCGGCAGAGTTAGCCTGCAATACTGCATTCTGACCACTGCGTCACCACAGCTCTTTATAGGAGCCATGGCTCTTTATAGGATAAGAGTGCTACATATATCATTTTGTTTTTAGACAAGTGTTCCTCGACTTACAACCATTCATTTAGTGACTGTTTGAAATCACAAGAGCACTGAAAAAAGGAAGTTACCATCATTTTTCACACTTATGACCATTGCAGCATCCCCATGGTCATATGATCCAAATGCAGACATTTGGCAACCAGTATGTATTGATGACGGTGGCCATGTCCTGAGGTCATGGGATCCACTTTTGTGACCTTCAGACAAGCCAAGTCAATGGGGAATCCAGATTAGCAACCGTGTTACTAACTGACCAACTGCAGCGACTCATTTGAACAAATGTGGCACAAAAGGTCATAAAATGGGCCAAAGCTCATTTAACAAATGTCTCATTTAGCAACACAAATGTTGGACTCCACTGTGGTCATAAGTCGAGGACTACCTGTACATCTTTCTCTTAAAGCACACAGTCTGGCCTTGATAGCAAGTTCAGATGGACACAGGACTTCAAAGCAATTGGACAATGTCTTCTTGATGTCCTAATGCCGTGAAGGCGAACTTATGGCATGTGTGTCACAGGTGGCACGCAGAGCCATTTGTGCAGGCACGCAAGCCCCAGGCAAACTTACCTCACTGCTCATGTGCACGCCTCCCAGCTGATTTTCAGGCCTTTTTTGGCTTGCCAGAGCCTTGAGGGAAGCCTCTGCAGGCTTTGCAGACCAAAAAATAGGCCCATTTTGTCACTTCCTGTATTTCCGGAAATACCAGAAGTGACAAAACAAGCCCATTTTTCGGCCTACAAAGCCTGCAGAGGCTTCCTTTAAGCTTCTGGCAGGCCAAAAAAGGCCTCAAGTGGGCCGAAAATCAGCTGGGGAGGCGCAGTGCAGGTAAGGGGTGCAGAGGGCAAATTGCGCACGCATGCGCAGGGGTGGGGGGGGCGTGCATTGCCTTCTGACACGCAAGTGCATGCACAATTTTTGGCACAGGAGCCCAAAAAGGTTAGCCACCACTGTCCTAATGGAAGGTCTTCCTTCTCTGTTTGACTTCTTTTATAGGTCCACGCTTCTGGGAAGAGGCTAATGCATGAGTTGGGTGCTTTCTGCAGTTGCTGCTATGATCTTGACCTGGGTTCTTAGGATGAAGGCCATGGCTGAGGTCGTTTATTTATTTACCCATCCCTCGTCTCCTCCTCTTGACGATCAAGAGGCGCGTTTTTAAGTTATGAGAGCTAAATAGTTGGTGAAGAGCAAGTCGGGACATGATGTTGAGAGGAAAGCCCAGCTGACACGAGTCAGGAAAGGCAAGCTTTCCTCTACCCACTGATTGTCTGATGAAAGGGCCAGTTGGGTGGCATGGGGTTGATCAAAGAGGATCCAGTGAAGGAAGCCTTTTGAAGATCCGAGTCTACTGTGAATCTTTTTGAAGCATCTGGATGGGATTTCCCCCCCTTCCTCATCCCATCCCACCTGCAAACTCTACTCATCAGACTTTCTGGTATTTTCACATTTATTGGATTCCAAGTAGAACTTCCCTTCAATCTATCCAAGGCCAACTGGACTCTTTCAGATGCCAGAGGATCTGAGGAAGATTTTCGCTGACGATTCTTGTCGAAAAGAAATCAAGGAACTCTTGCGTTTTTCCCTTGAAGGGATAGATGGCTCACGACGTAGTGTTTGTTGCAGGTTCCTTGAGATGTTCAGCTATTTATTATGAAAAGGAGCATGAGTGCTCTGGATTTTTTTGTTTGTTCGTTTGTTTGTTAGTTTGCGAGTTAGCTGCTGGTTGGCTAACTCCGACTAGATACTAATTGGAAGTTTAAAATATTAAGTTCAGCAATAGCGCTAGGAGAAACGGAGGCTTAGAAAGCTAGGTAGCAAAATGTAGCTAAACTATGTAGAAATGTCACCCTTCCTCTTAAATGTATTATTGTGCTGTTTGTTTGTTTTTCATCTGGGCACATCTGCGCCACAAAGCCATCTGAACTGGGCATGAAGCCAGTTTCCTTTCCGTGATATTCTCCAAAGAGAAATTTGGTATGGAAATCCGGGTTCAATTTTGAAAGAGAGACCCGTTGGAATAAAGCGGGACTCCGGGTTTGAGGTCCTTCATTGATGGGACCTGTAAACTGGCTTATGGAATGTTTCTTTCCAAAACTCATTTGTTGGAGAGCCAGAATAATCAGAGAAGTTTGCAGCTGGCTTATATTTTGTAATGTGGGCTTTCCTGTGCTTTTCTGTGTCTTTTTCTTCACTCTCTGTATTATTGAATTAATTGATTTTGTTTTCTCCTTGAGAGGGTGAGGGGAAAAAAGGGGATTGTAGGTAGATATCAATTATGATTTTTCAGATGTGTTTTTTTTTTTAATGTGCGGAAATAATATTCGATCTAGCAATGCTAATTTAAACTCTGAAATCCTACAGACCCATTGAAAGTTTCTCCTAGCTGATTCTCTGGCTATAAACTCCATGTTTGTTTGGTTTTTTTGTTTCAAGAACCTCTGAAATTTGCTTTGACTACGAAACAAGTCCTGTTATGTCTGTGGTAGCTCTGAATGCTTAGTCCCCGTATTGCCTTCCCCAAGAAATTCTGAAAAATTGAAAGTCCGTTAACAAGTGATATCCAGAAAAGGGATTTGTATGAGATATGCTATTCCTCAAAAATAATAATTAATAAAAATACATCATTGAATTGTTCTTCATTGCTTGCACCTTGTGGTTTTGTCAGTGAATTTGCACATAAGATCCAGTAACACATGCAGGTATTTCTGAAACAGATTAAAAAAGGAAGCACAGATAGTTAGTCCTCCATTTATAACAGTTCATTTAGTGACTGTCTGAAATTACAACACCACTGAGAAAGGTGATTTATGACCGTTTTTCACACAACCATTGCACTATCCCCATGGTCACAGAATCAAAATTCAGGCACTTGGCAAGTGATTCATGTATCAACTCATAACATATTTCTATGGTCTTTTTAGAGTTGCCAACGGAAAGGGAGGGGGAAGCAGTGTAGCAGCTTACAAAACCAAAAGTGCATTCCATAAATGTTTTCAAAGATAGTAACTAGGTGACTGAAGTTTCTGCCTGATTGATTGATGATTCTTGGCTATGGATGTGTCCCACTGGAGAATATGAATTACGATACACCCAGGGGGTGGGGGAAAACCAGGATCAAGGATGACAATGAATGATATGTCTCAGAGTCAGCTACACCCAGGCAGTACTGGACATGTTAACTCCCAATAAATCCTTTTTAAGTTTTGGAAGTTTGGCTCGAGACTCATGATTTAAATGCAGGGGTTAACTGCCAGAATCCTGACATCATATTTATGATGGTCGCAGTGTTCCCTGGGTCACGTCATCCCCTTTTGTGACCTGACAAGCAGAGTCAATGGGGAAATCAGGTTCATTTAAACAACCGTGTGACTAACTTAAGAGCTGCAATGATTCACTCAACAACTGTGGCAAGGAAGGTCGTAAAATGAGGCAAAGCTCAACAAATGTTTCACTTGGCAACATAAATTGCGGTTGTAAATCGAGGACTACCTGTGATCCTCAAGGCACAAGCAATCCAGATTTTATTCCTAAATGTTTTCTAAGATAGTAACTTGGTGACCGAAGTTTCTGCCTTGCAAAATTCTAACTGGAGAGCATGATTGATGACTCTTGACTATGGATGTGTCTCATTGGAGAATATGAATTATGATNTATGGATGTGTCTCATTGGAGAATATGAATTATGATACATACACCCAGGGGGGTGGGGAAAAACCAGGGTCAAGGGTGACAATGAATAATGTATCTCAGAGTCTCTATATATTTTTTCAATTCTCTAATCTCTGTTCCCTGAATCCCAGTGCACAACTCTTTCAGAACTGATTCAGTTTTTCCAGCATTGTTTGATAAAGTAGATGTGAATTTAAAAGGCTGCATGTTTTGATTAACTTGGCTATTAAAACTCTCCATTAACTGAAGAGCATTCATCTGTGTTGTTCGTCAGGCAACATTAATTACTTTTTAACATTACTGGTTTTAGAAATCACCTGAAAGCAAGGAATTTTTGTCGTTTTGCAGGTGACTCCTGCTGCTCTTTAATTAATAAATGCATTCTGTTAATGCATTTACCTTGTTAAATCTGATCTTTTTTCAAATTAGTTGATATCATGAGATGCAAATTTGAGGACTGTGGTTGACTGCTTCTTGCAAATGAGGTTACCCTATTAGCTTGCATAATGGATCACTTTTAAACTCTCCCTGTGACAGGAATTCTGATGGATTATGTGCCCAGATGTGGGGTTGTTTTTTTTTTGAATTATAATAGTAATTTTATTAAAAATTACACTTACAATGATGAAAACAAATACCCAAAATGGAAAAGGATAAAAAGCAAAAACAGTGCACCAAAATTAAAAAAAAGGAATGTAGTAAAGTAAAAGAAAAATATATAAAAATATATAAAGAAATGGCTTCCCACTTCATCACAAATTTGAAAGATTTTAGTAACTTATCACCTCCTAAAATATCACAAATTATCCCTTCTCCTGACATTTCTCCTAGGAAACAAGGACACCTGGCCAGAGAAAGAAGGAGTGAAGTTACCAGGCAACCAGACAGCACCGCGATTGGACCATGTGACTGATTGTATGGGGAAGGAGAAAAACTTTAAATTAGGTGAAAACCGTGGGAACCTTCAGAGTCGGATTTTCACCAGAACCGTGCCAACATGATATACCCAATAAAACTATTATTTGAGGAATTCACTTGCCCCGGTGTTTTGCTTGCTACGGGTGTATTCATTGGAACTCTGACATCTACTGCATCATACTGCAAATGATGTTGATTTTGTATCTTGTGTCATTTTCACAATGACCTCATGTTCCATGGGACAAAAACTGTCTCTTCTGCAGATGTTCCTGTAGCATGTTCGATTCTACCTTCTGTTCAAATTACCGTGATCGACAAGCCTTTTCGAATCCGCAGTCTGCGCTGGGTTTGGATATGAGCAGAATGCAGATTCTAAAGGCCTGGTGATCATGACACTTCGGGGATCAATGACATTTTTATGAACGGCAAGATATGCAGAATCACACTCTTTGGTTCTCAATCAATCAGCCATCGCTCCTGTGCAAACTACCTCAGATCCTTTTCTTGACTTTAAATGAATTGGGGTCTGTGAGTTTAGTTCATGGGGTTTTTTTTTCCTATAGACACTTCTAAAACTTGGTCATAACCTTTAACTGGGCAAAACGGCACCTCAGAGGGCCGCAAATTCTGAACCAAGGTCCAAAATAGACTAACTTACAGAATGAGTCCAAAATCCAGGATCCATGACTCCTGAGGGAATTAAATTTGGGGAAAATGTGGCTCCTTCAGTGCTACTGGCTGCTGTTGCACTGCTATTGCGGTCACGTCAGAGGTGGTATTCAGCCAGTTCTGACCAGTTCTGGAGAACCAGTAGCAGAAATTTTGAGTAGAGAACTGGAAAATACCACCCCTGATTGGCCCCGCCAATCCCATCTATTCTCTGCCTCCCATTGAGTCCCAGCTGATCTGCTGGGTCTTCTTTTGTTGCCCTGCACAGGAGAGCGGAGCTGGAAAGCAGGTTAGTGGGGTGGGGAGGGAATGGGGATTTTGTAGTATCCTTCACATGCCATGTCCACCAAGCCACACCCATAAAACCAGGAATGAAAAAGGAAGGGAAAGGGAAAGGGAAAGGAAAGTTCAGATGCTCCCTGCCAGATTCCCACAAACTCAACGGAGAAGCAGATAAAAAGTTCCTTTCCACACCTGCTCCCATTGATTTCCCAGTGACTTCCCACACCTGCTCCCACTGCTTTTTTGTCCACCTTTGGCCATTCTGTTTTTCATTTTAGATAGAGAAATATCTCTGAAATGACCCAATGGGGCATGGGTTGTCTAGTATTTTTTTTAATCCATCTTAAAACACTCTGTACATTCACCAACACATAATAGCAATTGTATGCTGTGGTTGTAGCAATAGCATGTCGGCATTTGCACTGCCCCATAGCATTTACAGCCCACTCTAAGCAGTTTATAGAGTCAGCCTCTTGCCCCCAACAATCTGGGTCCTCATTTTATCCATCTCAGAAGGAGGGAAAGCTGAGTCAACCTTGAGCCCTATCACGATCGAACTCCTGGCAGTGAGCAGTGAGCTAGCCTGTGATACTGCACTCTAACCACCACACCACCAGGATTCTTAAAGTTATGCTGATTAAACCAGTTGAAAAGAAGTTAAGCAAAAGTAAATCACAGCTCCTAATAATTGAAATAGGAGCTTTGTTCTCTCAAGGCTATAGATATCAGGCAAAAACAAATGTATTCTTTCCTCCCAGTTCCAGTTCAAAGGAGAAAAGAATTTTGGAGAAATTCTCACGGGTGGGATGTGGTGTCCTTGTCCTTTTTGCAATGAGTTGGCCCAAGAAATGTTTTTTTTAATTGCACAATCATCTCTCCAAGATCTGTAGCTTCTTGGGCTTTCAAGCTAATCTCCAAGAGTAGACATCCACATATCTGTAGGGAGGGCAGAAGGAAATAAGGAAGAAAACTTCAAGTGATGTTATGACTTCCATCTGCAAATTAAGTGAATAGTATAATTTGCATGAAGACATCAGGACACAATTTGCACCATCTATATCAGGAAGGTTTTTCCTCCGCGTATTTGCTTACAAACTTACCCTTCAGAAATGTCTTCCAAAGGCCCTGTCACACTGGCCGACAGATGCAAAACGTTTGTAAAAAGGACACAGCGGACGAGAAAAATGTTCCATC
>BHFT01056671.1:0-35290 GCA_004320025.1 Laticauda laticaudata
AGTTTGACTCACAGACGAACTCAGTACAGAAGCCTGATGATAGCAGATGAGATTCTGCCGAAATGTTGCTGCAACTTTAAAAGCACAACTATAATGACGTGGGAAAATACCCGAACAAAGCTGAATACCATACACGTACGTACATACATACATACATACATAAAACAGCACATTATCGCATGTCATCATTTATTACCAAAAGAAAGCCAAAATGGAGAAGCCATATGTGAAAAACTGATGTCTTCTTTCATAAGTATGAAGAGGCTAAGTAGTCGCCAGATGCTATTAATAAAGTGCCCTTGATCAATTGATCATCGGCAAGTGTGACTACCTCTACAAAATCCAAAGTTATAGGACTTTGTTGGTTTCCAGCATTCAAGTGTATGTTAATACAATGCCAAAGAGTAAATAGGTCTTCAAGAAGCAATTGTTGCTGCCCATCAATTTGGAAAGAGTTATAAGGCATTTCCAAACAATTTGAACTCCATTATTCTATAGCCATGGTGGCGAACCTATTGCACGCATGCCAGAAGTGGTACATAGAACCATTACTCCTGGCATGCGAGCATTCATCCAGAAAAGGTCTACTGTGCATGCATGTGTGCCTCCCACCCGACAGCTAATTGTCGGGTATCTGTCATGCATGTATGGGGGTGCGGTGGCGCACAGGAGACACTCATGTCTGTGCAGAAGCATGCGACTGTGCACACACCTTCTGGAACACTGTCCTTTGGAACAACACCAAAGTGAAGATGTTTAGCCATAATGCACAGTGCCATGTTTGGCAAAAAACAAACACAACAGATCAGCACAAACATCTCATATCAATAGTTAAGCAATTATTAACCTTCATCAAGTAAATCCATTTTATATTCCCAAACTTTCTCTAAGAAATAAAGCAAAAGAAATCACTCCCCATTTGTAATAAGATCTTTAAAGCCTCATCATTCAATCCTGGTCAAAAATAAATCCCATTAATAGATATTAGAAACAGAATGTATTTATTTTAACTGAACTGAATAAACTCACTGTGTGGAGCTGTTCATTTTAAAAAGCTTGAAGCTTGATCTTGAATCCCATCCAACAATATCCCACAAGTTAATTTCTTGTCATTCTCTTTGTCTCCTTTCAGAAACAGCTTCAGTAGTTTCTCTTTCTCTCCTCAGAGAAAATTTCCTTGATTTCACACATTTCTTTTCTCTCTTTCCAAGTCACACTTCTGATTTAGTATTTGTATGACCCCTTTAATTGTTAAGACTCCAGCTAGTTTCATTTGGCATCTTCATCCATGTTGGCATCTTTTTTCCAAATCATTCTTAATTTTTGGCATTTTAAGTCCATTTTTAGGCCCACAGCATCTTTTTGCCATATCACTTTTATAATCCAGCATTTTCTAAAACCCCAAATCCACATTTCGCTGTTTTATCTAATAAAATTCGTTGTTATTCACTCCAGAACAATCTTACATTGTTCTTAAACAGCATTAATTTTTTTCTATAGTTAAATAGTATTTCCCCTTGTATGAATGAGTCTCTCCTCCCTTAATTGTAATCATCTTTTTTTTCTGGTTCCCTTTAGTCAGCTTTCAAATCCCCTATCATGTTTTGTTTTCCAATCAACAAAATTTTTCGCACATGAGGATTTTTTACAATTAATTCCAAAATCCATAATTTATTGTAATTGTTTAAACATTGCACAGGAAATTTTCTTTCAAGTCCACAGTCACTTAACTTTCCAAAATCCACATTTTAGTCCTTATTTTACTGTTTCCAAAAAGTAAAGTTTTTTTTTAATTTAAATTATATAAAAGTTCTCTCATCAACAGTAGAAGTGGTTTCTCCTGGTCCTTCAGAAGATTCTTAACTTCTAGAAAGTTAATAATAAGCATGGCTAGTCTAGTGAAGAGATGGACCAGGGGAGACATGATAGCAGTCTTCTAATATTTGAGGGGCTGCCACAAAGAGGAGGGGGACAACCTATTTTCCAAAGCACCCAAGGCCAGACAAGAAACAATGAATAGAAAACTGATCAAGGAGAAATTAAACTTAGAAATAAGGAAAAAATTTCTGAAAGAATAATCAATCAATGGAACAGCTCACTTTCAGAAGTTCAGAAGTTGTGGGTGCTTCATTACTGGAGGATTTCAAGATTACAAGAAGAGACTGGACAGCCACTTGTCAGAAATAGTATAGGGTCTCCTGCTTGAGTTGGAGTAGATTCCTTCCAAGGAAGGTTCCTTGGAAGGTTCCTTCAAGGTTCCTTCCAACTCTATTGTTTTGTTATAGTTAGAGGAAATAGATGAGCCCAGTATCTCTTTGAAAAGTGCCGAATGGTGGCTTAAGCAGGATGATTTTCGCATTGCTTCCAGAGATTTTAGACCTGCTGGAAATCGCTGCTCGCAGGAAGATTCTGAATGGAGCAAACTTGACGATCCTTGCCCATTCCAAAGAGCAAATATATTCATCGGCTCCTATTATCACCACGGTTACCAGTTCTGCAAAAAGTAGAGTTCTGTTCAATCTGCCATTGCTGAAAGTCCCCTTTTTTGTCTATGTTAACTGGGAATTATGAGAGTTGGAGACTTCCATGGCTAAAGGATGTCAGGTTGATCAACACTGAACAATAGCAGCATCATAATACATTCATTACTATCAGTACTCACTACAGCTAGACCAATGGTACTTTTCCAAAGGCAACTAGACTTTCTTGGTTTTCTCTGAAAACGTTTCACTTCTCATCCATGAAGCTTCTTCAGTTCATTCTTGGATGAGAAGCGTAACATTTTCAAGGAAAAAACCAAGGAAAGCACCTTGATGTGGGTGATTGAGAATCTCCAGTCACTACAACTAATGTATACAAACATTTGGTCTTTGTCCACCAAGTGATGAAATACTGAGACTTGTTAAGATATATCTTATGGCATGAGAAGCATTTTAAAAGTATTTCAGTATTTCAGATACTCTAGAATTTAAGGTGAATGGATATAGCTGCTTACAGTATGACAAAATTATGAGCATATATAACTTGTTAAGCATGTATAATCAGTAAAGAGAATTATTCCACCAACAGTTGCAGTAATGGGAAAGGATCAGCTTGCCGAGTTGAGTTTTAACAGTCAACTCTAAATATACAATCTTGCAGTCCAGCATTTTTTAATATTTATAAGAATTTCCATCAGAGCTATGCCACCAACCAATTAAACACAATTGCAATTTTGGTCTTTCCCTGTTGCTTACTTTTACATATTATTTCTAATATTTTTCAAATAACATTTAAATTAGGAAAATAACAAGAACATTGAAGTTTCACACTTGAACATGCTATTTAGTTCTGGATGGTGCACATAAGGAGATTTGAAATCACACAGGTAAAACTGCTTTGAGAAACTTAATTGGAACTTAAATGGTTCGTATGCATTGTGAGAAGAATGAAAAAATAATTTAAGCAAATGTTGTAATTCATGGATTTTCTTTTCTCTATCATGCTGTTGAATAATAAGCATCACTGTGAATTTGCTTTTCTAAAAAAAAAAAAAANCTAAAAAAAAAAAAAAGAATGTGGAGAGGGGCTCCCTGACACCATAAAACATTAACTGGGATTAAAAACTAACACTTGACAGATATTCAATCTTGATTAGCTAAATTAAACAGGGGAAAAAAATCTATCCACAAAAGACATTATCCTGTGCATTCCAGTTCAGATGGGCAGCCTCAAAAAGGTGAATTAAACTGTTCCAAAAATACATGTTACTGCATTTATCTTATCTGTTCTTCAAAAAGAACATCATATCCAACAGAAGAGAATATTCTATGAATGGGTGGCTGAAGGCAGGGAGAAAGAGAGTGCACTTATGAAGAGAAACATTTTTCTTAGCTTTCATATATGAAGATGCTGAATTATTTAGCAAGGACTAAGCAAGCATTCTCAAACATAATACAGGTAGTTCTCAATTTATGACCAGCCACTTTGGAGAAATGACTGCCATAGAATGGATGTTTATAACCCACAAAACTTTCTCCACCCATTGTAAATGGTTCAGAGATGGTATTCAGCAGGTTCTGATCAGTTCTGGAGAACCAGTAGCGGAAATTTTGAATAGTTTGGAGGACCGACAAATACCACCTCTGACTGGCCTCCGCCCCATCTATTCTTTGCCTCCCAAGTCCCAACTGATCGGCTAGGTCTTCTTTTGCTGCCCTGCACAGAACGGAACTGGAAAGCAGGTTAGTGGGGTGGGGAGGGAATGGGATTTTGCATTAACTTTCCTCTGCCACACCCACCAATCCACACGCCCATCAAGCATGCCCAAAGAACCAGTAATAAAAAAGTTTGAATCCCACCACTGAAATGGTTATACTGCTTCTTCCACTTTCATGTGACTTTATGTCAAGTGCTTGACAACATGTTGTCTTTACAACTGATTGTGTGGTTCTGTGGTCATATAACCACAACTCATGACTTTTTTGCCAGTTTTTGGCAAATACTATTTAACACTAAATTGGTTCTGAAAATTATTTGTATTTTTATTACACAGAAAATACTGTGAGTTCTAGAATATCAAGTTGAGTATTTATATACTAAATCTGTTGGTGATCATACACATATGTATGAAAGTACTATTTATCATGAAGTTCTCCAATTAGGCATTTATGAATTCACACCTATGGATTATGCACCTGTGGAAAGGCCTGTCTGAAACATTTTAGAGATGAATGAATTATTTGGTGAGAATCTTTCTCTTTGAACACAGTATGCAACAAGGCAAAGTTTTTGCGGAACCACTTCAGTTTCTGAGACTGACAGAATAGATATCAGGAGGAATAGTGAAATCACCTAATACAATAGTATAGAAGAGTGGGTTGGGAGAATTCACAAATTAACACCCAAGTGTAAATTCTAACTATAGCCTAAGTGATTCACATACTGGTAACTTGGAAGAAAGTCTGATTGACATAAAATAACAAAATAAATTGGAAATTTCTGTCCCCCAAAACAGTATCTCCAAACATGGAAATCCTGTTTGTTGAACTAGGTGAAGGTGGAGGATTGTCCATATTGTTTCCCTCCACAGCATCAGTAAAAGTTGTTGAAGGTTTCTTCAAAGAACCTTTGAAAGCTTCAGATGCTGCCATCATCCCAGTAAAAGGGGCACACTGTCTTTGTCAATGCATAATAATACCTGGTAGTTGTTATTATTCAGTTAGACAATATGTTAAGAGGCAAACACTTTACATCTTGGAACTGTATCTATCTGACTTAAATGAAACACAGAGAAGGAATTTGGAAGAAGACAACTGAGTGAAAAAAATAACTTTATGAAAAATAAAGAGGTTATTTTGAAAGGTACTGTACAGTGTATACTCCTATTCAATGAGTTAAAAGGTTAATGGGTAAGTCATCATGGACAAATGGTGCTTTATCATTAACATGGGGATGAAAAAGAACAGACTTCAAACTAGAGGTTGTGGAGATGCTAATGAATAGAGGTATGTCCATAATCTCTTTATAAAATATTTTATCAGTTGGTTCCTCTCTCTCAGAAAGGGGAAGAGCAAAAGCTAAGATGGAATATAAATTTTAGGCAAAAGACTGAGATCATATTGTTTAAAATGTAATTGGAAGGCCAAAACATATTCAGCCTGACAGAGTGAGAGTCAAGCTTTGCTCCAAGTATGACAATTAATCTTGGCTCCTTAAGATAATTTGATTATAGCAGAAATTTACAGACATGATAGTGCCAGATTAATTACTTTACTGAGCAGCCAAATACAAAAAGCCATATACACAAAGATCAGTCTTCTGCAATACCTAAAAATGAAATAATTCTAGTAGGATTTTCCAACATGTATGGGATAAAGGTAAGAATTAAAAGAAATGGCAAAATAAGATGCAAAACCTCATTCTGCATTTTGAACAGATTAGAGCTGACTGAAGAGTTGGTCCCATTATTGGGGTTAGAAGTCTCAATAGGCAGGTACATCCTGCTGGGAGAAAGACTGGTGAACCTTATTTTAAGTTCCTACTATTAATAAGCATAAACAATTAAATCAAGCTCCCAAGGCCAAAAAAAAACCCCAGATATAGTGATAGAATTTTGGAAATGCTTGAAAATGACCACTCCTTAGATATATATCATGGTCACAATCTAAAGTTGCTTAGCTTTTTAAACCTTGCTTGCAGAAGCGTTAAGTTACTATTGGGATACTGGTATTTCTTGCTTATAAATTTCATAACTTTGATGCTTCCCTTTTTTTCTTATGCTACTTCTGGGTCAACTGATGGATTGTAAATGCTAATCACATATGTAAATAATATATTTAAATATATATCTAAATTTAATTTTGAACAGGAATACTAATTTATCATTAAGGTATGAATTTCTCATTAGGCACTGGTATATATATATATATATTCAAGAAGGTGAAAATGTCAATGTGTGAAGCTTTTCAGATCATGCTCTCAAATTCAAGTTTCTCCTCAGATATACCCTGAGTAAATTATCGGGATTATTCAGAATAAATGAAGATTTCAATTCTAGAACCTATGCTGCCCATCAAAAAATAAATCTGTTTTATGGAATTTTTTTACTAAAAGAAAAAAAATAGAATGATTTATGGAATTAATGATTGAAACAGTTGAGAAATAAGGGACTGAAGAATATCTGTCAGAGATAAGGAGAGAAAACAATATGTTTCTTAGTAACTGTTGAAGAAAAGGTCAGAAGTCATATTTTATACTTATTTTCCTTTTTTCTTGCCCCTTTTTTCTTTTTCTTTTATTACTTTATATAAATGTAAATTTAAAAAGAAAAATCTTGAAAAATGCTCTTGAATGTTGCTCTTGAAAATGGCAACATTCTCACTGTCCTCACCAGTTTTCCACATTATAGAGTTTATCAAAAAAGAATAAGATCTTAGGATTTAAGAGCAGCAGGCCATAGGTTGCTGTTGATTTATGATTCATGAATGATGTGCTAAAAAACAACTGAAACAGTTAAATAAATGTACATATCTTAGAAGACAATATATCTTTAAAGAGCACATATTCAGGAGTGAATTATTTTACTTCACAGGACAATTTACCGTAATGCAGGTGAATAAAATTTGAAGAAAGACTAACTGGTAGTAGGAGCTGTCTCTTGCACTGCTATGTGGGAAGTTTGATTAATTTATCCATGGCAATTTGTTTCAACTCAGTAAATTTTGAGGGTATTCTACCATGAACTTTTTACTTAAAGACATGGCATACAGTATCCAAGTCTGGCTTGGATCCAGAGATTGGCCATTCCACAGGCACTAAATTTGTTCTTTGACCAGCCACTATCTGGAATTACTGTCCTGCTACATGATATCAGCATGTCAGCTGCAAGTTTCCTACAGATTTCTTTTACACCAGATTTCTGTTAAACTAGATTTCTGGTGTATTTGCTTCTTTCAAACATGGTGAATGCTCCAGTTCCTGAAGCAGCACAGCATTTCCAAGACATGACACTAATTAATAGCGGATATGAAGTTTTTATTGTGAAGTGCAATGTTTAGTTTCCACCAGACAAAATAATTTCGAGGTTCATCAAAAATTTCCACTTTTGACTCATTTGTCCATAGAATTTTCACTTGGAAGTCTAGGTACCAAAAAATTTGAGTTGAGCATCGATGTTCTTAATAAGGAATGGTTCTATCTAACTAGTCTCCAATGAACCTGTTTTTAATCTAGTGTTTTTCTGATAGTAGAGTCATAAACACTGATTTTAGCCAGAGAGAGTGAGATCCACAGATCCAGACTGTTGTTTTGAGGCTTTTTCTGATTCCTAAGACAATTTTGTACACAAGTTTGGCTCACTGTTAAAACTCTGACATCCAAATTTAACAAGGAAATTAAATATTATAGAATACTAGAGTTGGAATGGACCTTGGAGTTCTTCTAGTCCAACCCTTTCTCCAAGCAGGAGGCCCTATGCCATTCCAGACAAATTGCTGTCCAATCTCTTCTTTAAAATCTCCAGTGGTGAAACACTCACAACTTCTGGAGGAAAACCATTCCACTGATTGTTGTTCTGTCAAAAAAATTCTCCTTAGTTCTAGTTGGATCTCTTTTTGATAGATTTTCATCTAACTACTTGCATGCATGCATGCACACATACATACATGTATATCTACCATATATAAATATGTATGTGTGTATGTATATGTCTGTTTGCATAATCAGCTGAATATTCAAGAGCACTAAGGCAAGAAGTTTGTTTTTAATTCAAAAAAGTATCATTAAACATGATGATATAGAGCAGGCCTGTCAAACCAGTGGCCCGCAGGCCATATTCACACCCATCTGCAAAGGCAAAAATCATCACAGTCCCGATTCGGCCCATGACATGATCGAGTTTGACACCCCCGAGTATCCAACAATATTCAAGTCAACAAAACCAATGTGTTTAAACATTAAAAAGGATGGGCTTCAAAACAGGCAACTTTTTGAAGGTTTCATAGCCTTAATGTTATCTCCTATATCTTAAAACATATGCAGTGGATAAATAACTATCTAGTCTAGCAAGCTGAGGACCAATGAGGAACCAGCTTTTAGTTTCCCAGAACTTGGACAAATCTAGGTACAAATACAAGAAGCTAATCAGTTCAGCTGCCTGTGCCTCTCAGCTGCTAGATTACAGTAGTTTATGATGCCAACGACAACTACCAGCCAAGCATCAGGATATCAGAAAATCACATTACAGCCATTCAGCCTTCAGCCTGAAAGATATTCACTCCTTGATGCTACCCACAAAAGCTTATACCAATATTGATCAATTATGTGCTATTAAATTGGTATTTTCTCCAAAATGATCTATCCACAATCTGATCTTTTGAGTTTTCTCGAGGTGTAGTGTACATGACAATGTCTTTTTTTTTTGCTTCCACTGTTTTTGCTTTATGTGGTTGAGTGAATATTCTTTATCAAGTGCAGATTATGATGCTCCTGAATGAAGAAACAGAGAAAATAGAAGGGTTCCACAAGGGGAATGAGCTAAGGAGGGAAATTGCTAATTGCTACTAACTGGCTATTTTCTGAAGGTTGCTGATTGTGCAGTGTATGTTTGGAGGACTGCTTACTGTTAACCTAGATGAGTTTCAGGGTCCATATATGGAATCCACTTCCTGAGACAGCAAACTCACTGAGCAAGCAAATGGGGGGAGCAAGTAAGGAAGTTTCATGTGGGAATCCAGCAGAAGTATGACTGAGAACTCTAAACAGCAGAAAGAATCAAGTAACTTTCAAGGTGTTATGAAATTATGTGTTATGCATGTCCTCCAATTTGAACGATACCTTCTGGAAATGAAAGCTTGTGATTGTTCAAGTAGCCCTTAACTTACAAGGAAATTAAATAATGTGCAAAGGTGCTTTTTCAGGAAGTAACTGGACTTTGTTTTTTCTTTGAAGACATTTATCTTCTCATCCAAGAAGCTTCTTCAGCTATGACAGGATAGTAGGGAATGGAAGAATTTATATTCCTTCCAGACAACTTATAATTTGCATCCTTTTAGAGGGTCATAAAAGCACTTGGAGGTTTATCTGTGTCCTCAGGGTCACCTGAGTAGTGCTCCTGGTTCCTGCAGTCTTCAATTTTTTCCTCTGGAAATCCATTCTACTCCTACTTCATTCAAATTGTATAGCTAAGTCTGTAGAAATTCTCAAGTCATCGAGATCATGGTTGTCCCAAAGGTGCTTTTTCACATAATTGATAAATCCTTCCATTCCCCACTACCCTATCAGAACTGAAGAAGCTTCTTGGATGAGAAGCAAAACATCTTCAAAGAAAACACAAGGAAGTCCTGTTGCCTCCTGAAAATGCACCTTTGAGAAAACCATGACCTTGGATGACTGAGAATCTCTACAGACTTCAAGAAATTAATCCACTACTCCAGCTATAAAATTTGCAAACTATTATTAGGACAATTAAAACTGGTCATGATTGTCAACGTGTATCAGACTTGACTATAAGTGGTCCTTGACTTACAATTTTTCACTCAGTGACTGTTAGAAGTTACAGCAGCACTGAAAAGTGACTTATGATTGTTCTTCACACTTACAACCATTGCAGCATCCTCATCGTCATGCAATCAAAATTGTCGTGACCTCCTTTTGAGATCTTCTGACAAGCAAAATCAATGGGGAAGCCAGATTCATTCTATAACCTTAACAAATGCAGTGATTCACTGTATATATTTTAATCCGCATTGACCCCCAGTTGCCATCTGGGCTAGTTCCTCAATTTTCTTGGCAAGATTTTCAAAGTGGTTTGCCATTGCCATGCTTTGCCACAGAGCCATGGTGGCACAATGGTTAGAATGCAGTATTACAAGCCAATTCTGACAACTGCCAGCAGTTCGATACTGACTGGCTCAAGGTTTATTCAGTTTTCCATCCTTCAGTGGTCAGTAAAATGAAGAGCCAGATTGCTGGGGGCAATGAGCTGACTTTGTAAACTGCTTAGAGGGCAGTGAAGCACTATAAAGTGGTATATAAATCGAAATGCTATTGCCCATTTCCCAGCACTGAGAGCGGGTGACTGGCCCAAGGTCACCTAGCTGGTTTCATTCCTAATGTAGGACTAGAATTCATAGTCTCTCTGCAGCCTGGTATCTTAACCACTCATTGACACTCTTATGAAAAAATAATGCAAAATTATTTGAAAAAATGACACTCTTATTTGAAAAAATAATGCAAAAATATCTAAAACAAATTTGGGTCCATTTTTACTTTAAAATATATTTTTCAATTCAAATAATTTTTATAAATATATTCTCCTGTATCAAGGTAAGCTTTGATTAATAGCATTAAGCAGAACACACACACTCTAAAAGTTCCAAATAATATCTTGCCAAAGTGTTATCCCTTCCTTATTTATTTTCCAATTCTTTTCAGTGATGACTGTATACCAAAACTTCAGTACTACACATATTTTTTCTGTCAGTGCTTTCAGTTTACCGAGCTTTAAGACCAGACTGGACAAAGGATCACTTGATTTCATAAGAATCCTCTAGACCTTACCATTAATCACAGAAACTCTGTTCTTATTTAAGATAAATTAGAATTTCAAGGAACATGCATTTTCTTTCTTTTTTGTCAATATTTTTTTTTATTTTTACATTTCAAAAACATCTCTTTCAGTGAACAATGTGGTTCCAGGCTTCCACACTTCAGTACAAACATGACCCTAGTATATATTTATCTTTCACATTCAATTTCACATCATATCATTACTTCCATTTTCCCATCTTATTCCTTTACACTTATTATTTTTAATTTATATCTTAACAATTCCTTTTTCTTTAAATATTCTCATATCATTTTATAATCTAACATTTTTTATTCTAAATTTCATTATACCTTTATGCTTTTGTCTGTCACATTGGCAATTTTATCACGTACTTTTATTTCATTATTCAGTAAATTTCATCTTAAATCTAATAATTCTAAAAGTTTCCCCCTTTAATTAGCAATTAGTGTGCCACTCCTTTGCTTTATACATCCCTCAATTTGTTCCCTTTAACATAATCAAAATTTATTGTAATATAATCAATCACTTTATAATTATCACATTCTGGTTTAGTAACAATAATCTCCTAACTACCATGTAAAGCACACACACACGGTATTCTTTCCCTCAATAACTTTCTAAATCATTTATTATTTCAAGCATATTGATCTATTCAATTAATTATAGGAACTGACATTAGTCTTTCCATTAGAATCATCATAATTCATTTTAACTGTGTTCTTTATTTTGTATCATTTTCTTATCATAGCTTCCAATTTTCATATTTATTTCAATTATATCCATATATAATTTAACAAGAATCCTTAAAAAAGCTAAAGAAAAAAAGAAAAAAATCAGTTCCATTAGCTTTTAAAAACTACATTCTTATATATTACAAAACATTACCTTGCAGAATCCCTTCTCTTTAATTGTTATCTACCCATTATATCTCTGTGTCTCCTAACTAAACAATTTCTTTTCATTTTTGTTCGGTTTCCATATCTCCTTATTTTCTGGTTCTTTCTCCTATTGCATTTTTTCCCTTTAATTTTTTCCTTCCATTTCTTATTCCATTTTTTATCCCCCTCCCTCTTTAAAACTTTCTTCTGTAAATCCCTTTTCTGCTGTTTCCTTTTATCTTTGTTTGGCTTTCCAAACATTTTCTTTTTAGTTATCTCAAGCCTCCAAGTTTTAATTTCCATTCTTTTTTCCCTTCATTTTAATGTTCGTTGTTCCATTTGTTCATTAAAGCTGGCTTCTTCTTTAATCAGCTCCTCCCCTTCTGGTACTCCTTGTTCTTTGTTCACCAAAATCACCATTTCTATTAATTGTAAGGCAATACAGCACGATTCATTTCTTTCATGTAATATTTCCTTTATATTTCCATTTTTAGTTCCAAAATTTTTTTTGCCATTTTTATACACTTCTTTTAGGTTTTCTTTATCCCTCTTTAAGTCCAAACCAACTGTCCAGTAATTTAATTCAACCAGCGTCTTTAATGTTTATTTCCAACAATCAGCTTCTATTAATTCCTCTTTAAAATCATCAAATAATCCAATATCCATAAGTTTGAGTTTATTCCAAAATCACCAAACAATCCCAAGGTAATTTCTTCGCACTTCTTTCTTTTATCTTAATATTCTATATTTTTAATTTTTAGGGTTTCAATGTTAATATAACAAAGTTTCTCTTATTCTGTATCAATTTCTAAGTTTAAGAGAATCAGACACTTTTTAAAGAGTCACTGAAATTTTCCCTTCACCATTAGGTGGCACTCTCCGTTATGTCCAAGTTCCACCCTTTCTTTTCATTTTCTTTTCCAATTTGAAGCTTTTAAATTTCAGTAATTCAATAGACCTAATTATCAATTTTGTCAGGATTCCTGCAGTTACTCCAATTAAATCATGAGCCTCGAGCCAACGCTAAAAAAGATTTATTTGAAGTTAGTATTTACCTGGGCATAGCCAACTCTGAGATACATAATTCACTGTCACCCTTGATCCTGCTTTTCCCCACCCCACCCCTCTGGGTGCATCATCTAACGAAAAACATCCATAGCCAAGAGTCATCAATCATGCTCTCCAATTAGATTTTTGCACGGCAGAAGCTTCAGTCATCTAATCAGTCTTTGAAGAAAATACGAATGGAATGTACTCCACACGCTGCCTCCTCTTTGAAACTCCCCTTCTTTCTGTTGTCAACTCTAAAACATGTATACAAAATGTTTTATGGGTTGACAATTTTTTCCCTTTTTGACACCATCAAGTTGAGCCCTTAATAGTGCCAAAAACATACATTTATCCAATTTAAACAAGTATTTCTTCTATTTTTAGAGTTCCTCCTTCAATTTAGCTTTCAAAGTTCAAAGCTACTTTTCTTTATATCCAATTTTCTTTTCACTTTATCTGATGCCACTATTGCAGTCTTTCTTAAAATTTCTTTATAGTTTAATTCCAGGGTATCTTAATGTCCATGTTACATCTGATTTTCCTGGTCTCCACACTGCCTGCTTCTTCAATGCTCCAGCATGATCTTGTGTCCCGGAGAGACTTCAGTCTTCGGGGTGGCCATTTCTGATCACCGCTGCAGCCCTACTTCAGGGGGAATATACCTAGCCAAGGAAGAGAGATGCAGCTCCCCTCAACCTAAGTTGAGGGAGAACCAAGGTCTCCCCCTTCTTCACCACTCCTACAGGGTGGTTCCAGTTCCGTTCACAGAGCCCTCTGACGGGGAGAACATAAATCAAGGCTGCGCACGATCGTAGATTTTGATCCGTCCATGACGGAAATGCCACCGGAAGTTGGAACATGCATTTTCAGTGGTGGCACCATTTTTGTAGTAATATTTAACTCCCACTTATTTTAAGTAGGATTTTATTTTATTGCAATCTACTCTATTCTTTTCCATCCACTGGGATTCCAGTCCGAGTATTAGTTGAATCCATTGAACTGAATATTAATTGAAAATACTTTTTGATACAGTGTAAACATTTGTTTTGAAAGGTGAGACAAATATTATACTGAAAGAACAAAAGAAATAAATTGTTTCCAGGCATTGCCTCTAAAATCTGTCTTCTCAGAATACCGTTTAGCTTTCAATGAAACAATTAGCATCTTCAAACACAAAATTCAGGTCAAATGAAGGTAGAACATTTGCTATGCTTGCAAAAGGGCTCAGAATTAATCTCTGGCATTCCAATAAAAAAGGACAAGCAACAGCTAATGAGAAAGAATTTCTTTGACAGGAATCTTAAAACTGCTGTTTTTCATCAGAGTAGACCGGGGGTCCCCAAACTTGGCAACTTTAAGACTTGTGGACTTCAACTCCCAGAATTCCTCAGCCAGCGATGTTGGAGTTGAAGTCCTCAAGTCTTAAAGTTGCCAAATTTAGAGACCTCTGGAGTAAACAGAACTGTATTAGTTGAACAAAAACTTTGGCTTGGATAAGAAAGTTTCTAATGTTCTACATTTATGAACTTATCCTACGCCATGGAGTCAAGATGTTCAAATATAAGAATGGACCCTTATCCTAATGAGTTGCCATGAGTGTGAATTCACATATCTATTCAGATTAATAATACAATATAAATATCCAATATTTCATGGAACATTCAGTGTCTTATGAAAGCTTCTGTCATCTGAAACATAGCAGATAATTTCTCAAACAGGAATCTTAGCTCTACAAACTATGTCACTTCCTTTCAGGTTTGTTTCAGATTATCTTGTTCTCATAGATATACAGCCTCATGATCTCTTAAATATTTTTAATATTTTTGGTTCTTCTCCCTTGTTAATGTGCTTCCCTGCTTTAATTTTTAATAACATGGCTTTTTCAAGTTTTTTCTTTAAATTTATATTTCAAATTGTCACCAAAATTACAGTCCTAAATTGAGGGCTACTGTACAAGCTTTATAATTATGAAGTGTACAATAAAACAGCAGATCTATTTGTGAAGAAATAAGTTGGAGGCCTACCATTAGATTTCAAGGTATCTACAGTCCCTCTTTTCTCCTCTTTTCTGCATGGATAATCTGCAGAAAGTTGACTCTGATTTTGAACTTCTAGTAATACACAAAATCTATAAACAAATGGCTTTATTTTTCTCACTTGGCCTGATGGGATGGGGAAGAATCAGAAGGTTCCATTATTGTAAATTAATTTTTAGTCTTGAGTTATTAGTTTAGTAAAAAGTAACATAAAAACATAAAAAATCACCACATGCCAGACTTACAATTTTAAAAAAACTGAGCAGCCTTCTGTATGTATACTAGTCTTGATTAAAACCCATTTTTGGAAAGGCCGAGACCAAATTGCCATTGTTATTTTTAACTAATGTCTTGGCTTCCATTTCTCCCACTTATTTGCTGTGGTTTTCAAACCACTTTCAGGCTGTACACATCCAAAACAGACACCATACTAGAGGAAAGCTTTCTATTTCAGCCATGTACAAGGGCTGAGATCACCAAAATGGACAAAGGTGATGTGTTGACACAATTCTGAACAAGAAATTACAATTGCAACTTCAAAACATTTTCTGCATAGTCTAATATAGAGACAAACAAACTAATAGCAGGTGAGAGGAGATGCATGGTTAATCCAAAAGATTAAGACTTAAACCAGTGAAAACACCAATTACTTTCCCATTGCAAAATAAAGTTGTTATTTTTAAGGATACTTACCAGCTACAAAACAACGAACAGCCACATCTCAAGTATAATGACAGTAATGTTTATTAAAGAAAAGCCATTAGTGTGAAAATTTTTTTTTGCAAAATGGCATGCTCCAGTTTTGGGCTCCAGAATCCAGGTATTATCTCTCCATTTTATTTAACCAGTAGGATAAATACATTTAGGCAGTTGGCTACTCCTAAAAATAGTTTTTTGCTAAGTTCACTTTTTTTCTCATTCAGTTTTTTCTTTCTGATTTGATGTACTTCCATCTTGGTACTCAAGTTTGGGCTCAAATTTTTTCAGGATGGCTTTTAAGTATGAACACCTGACATACTGAGAAAAGTTGTGGATATCAATTTAATGTCATGCCTTAAAGCATGGGTGTAAAACTCCCCATGTCATGTTGCCATCACATGTGTGTATTGTATTACAATTAAAAATGTTAAAAACATTTAAAAATAATAAAAACCCTAAAAACACCCAGATTAAACAAACATACATTCTATAGGAAGATACTTGGCCAGTTGGCAACACATCCAAGAAGCCGGATATTTAACACATTTAGTACCCCAGGCCCTGGTGAGGGGGTGCATAATTAGTGTTTAAGGTACTATGGAAAGGCTAACAGAGTTGGGGCCATTCTAATCTCCAGAGGGAGGATTTTTGTCCCAAAATAACTTTCAAATCATCTACTTGAAAGTCATGACAAGTTAGGTCACAACTGATTTGAAGGACGTATTCATAACTTTCCCATCAAATGAACTTGATGACATATTTCATTCCAGGAACTGCAATGTCCAGGAATACAAAAGGATGTCTGAACCCCTCAGGCTTAAGTAAAACAAGGAGAACTGAGATTCATTAGCAACAGATGCTGAAAACACCTTTATGACTTTCAGCAACAAAAGCATTTTAGGGACAAGAAATTATGAGTAAAAATAAATGGCTAGCCTACCAAGATATACTAGAATTTTTTCATGGGTACTGTAAAGTAAAAACAAGACATTCTAGAAGGATTATTCCTGTCAATAGTTTCCTTATGAAACATTAAAAGAAAACTTCAAAAGTGGATAAGTGTTATTATTTTGAACAAAGTAAGAATGTGAAATAGAATGACGCACTGATGATAAGTATGTTATTGCTAAAATGTATAAACATTCGTTGAAATATGAGACAAGAGAATGAAAGTGTATGATAAAATGAGCTAAACTTTTGGTTATAACATACATATGGACTAATGGGAAAATATGTGGTTGAAAAGACTGAAATTTACATTATGTTCAAAAGAGAATTTTTATAAAATATATTGTTAGTGCTTATCATCAGAGAAATTGTCTAGAATGTATAAAGATATTTCAAATCTTTGCTGGATATGAGCAACATGAAATGACTTCTATCATGTTTGGTGAACTGGTAAAAAAAATCAAAATAATTTTGTGTATAAATACATGAATAAATTCAAAACATTTTAAGGATTAAAGTACAACTGAAACCAGAGATTTGGGGACTAAAGGACAAATAACTAGGAAAAAATTGGGAAATAGTTTTTATACAGTATATGACAACTGCAAGAATATTATACGCTCAAAAGTGGAAAGGCTCACCATTACCTATAACAACAAATTGTTTGATGAAGTTGATGGAATTTGCAGAGATGACCAAATTAACTGACTCTGAAGGCAGAGTCCCCAGCTGCTTCGGGGTGAGGTATAGCTGCCCATGTCCCCTCCCCTTTAGGGCAGTCTCTTTCAGATGATGGAAGCTCCCCAAGGGCAGTCACCAGCGCCACTTTGCATCAGGCCCTGGGTAGAAGTGGCCTTGCGGAGTGAGTACACACGCTACAGCTCCCCTCGCCGTGAGGCGCTTCTCATCGGAGATGAAAGCTCCCGGAAGGCAGAGTTTCCCCAGCCGCTTCAGGCATGGCTGCCCCAGACATGGCTACCCAACATGGCTTACCAGCCACCAGTGTGCACACACACACACTCCCCTTGCCGCGAGCCACTATTCTACGGCCGCATCGATAGTGGCTGGTGACTGCATTTTGGGAACTTCCATCGCTCCGAAAGAGACTGCGCTAAAGGCGAGGCGGCACACATGCAGCCATGCCTTGCCCCAAAGCAGCTGGGATTCTCCCTTCATGGGAGCTTTCGTCTGCTGGTAGAACGGCCTCACAGTGAGGGATGTGTGTGTGTGCGCGCTCTCCCCGAGGCCGCTTCTACCGGCCGCTCGAAGTGGCTGGTGACTGCATTTGAGGCAGCTTCCATCACCTAAAGGTGGGGACCACGGCAGCCATGCCATGCCTCGGTCCCACAGCAGCTAGGGACTCTCCCTTCAAGGGAGCTTTCATCTGCGAATAGAAAGCAAGCTGGTGTGTGACGCGGGCCAGTAGTGTGTGTGTGTGCCGCTTGCCTGAGGCCCTTCTACTGGCTGATCAAAGTGGCTGGTGACTGCATTTGGGGAGCTTCCATCGCCCGAAAGAGACTGCCTAAAGGCGACGGGACATGGGCAGCCATGCCACGCCCTTAAGCAGCTGGGAACTCTGCCTTCGGGGAGCTTCTATCAGCTATCAGGGTCTTCTTGCCTAGGCTACCTGCAGGGGACTCCTAAAGGCAAGTTTCCGCCCCCCGCCCTTCCCCATTTCTCTTCACCTCGTGTAGTTCTAATGAACAATGTGAGAAATGTCGGGGAAACGCATGGTTTAAATAGGCCTAAATTTTGGGGGTGGGGCTTAATTTTACCTCCTGCCTTCATGCTGGGCCTTCCTATTGGTGGAGGCCGTATTGTTGGAGAAACACGTTATTGTATGCTCTTGTATTATTGTGGTTGAAGCTGAAGTAGTCATTGATGGGTAGGACATTACAATAGGTAATTTTATGTACTACACGTAGGTCAGACTGAAGGTGGCATAGTTCTAGGTTGTCTTAAGCCTAAAATTCCAAGTCTGGTGGCATAAGGTTTTCTGTACCTTCTTTTTTATTATTTTTATTTTATTATTTATTATTTTATGATTAATAATTTTATTTAATAATTCAAGCTTCTTTCAAGTAAGATGGTACAACAATTCATGTGCAGGAAAAGTTGGAAAAATACTTTTTCAGCTTTCATAATTAGCAAAATTTGGAACTTATCATATTTAACGCATTAATACAGAAGAATTGCTTCAAACTAAGCCATGCTCCCTTAGGCATTGAGGTCAAGATGTTAAGTGAGTCTTGCTGGTTCATTTGTTTATGGCTATGAGGTTATTGATTGTAAAATGGAATTTTTAAAATGTCTGTCATGTTATCCATATATTGTTGGTGGTTGACATTTCTTTTGAATTATTTGCACTGTTCTATTTTTAAAAAATTTCTTGTTTGCTGCCAAGATTAACAATAATGATATGGATAGCCATATAAATTATTTAAATAAATATATTCTAGAAGATCCATATTTATTGACACATTTATTTCAAATTTTAATTTCAAATTGGATTTTTTTTACTAACAAATTCTGATGCAACTGAGACAGATAGTACATCTATGCAGCTTTACATGACTGAGGCTGTTGAAGACCTCCATGTCCAAGAACTGCCTGCTCTTCCACATTAACTGGAAATGGCTGACAAACTTCTATTTGTACACAACAATCATAGTTAATTGAACCATGGTTTATTAGCTCAACTACTTGAAGTTGAAAATTAGTCACAAATTAGTCAACTACATTTTAGCCTAAGCAATTTTGATGACACCAGCAAAAGTTTAATATGTAATTAAAGCTTGAAGTTAATAGTGATTAATTATGTATATTAGGAGGGAGAAGGGGAAAGTGCACAAACTAGATGGTACAATGAACTGAGCTTTAAGTTGGAAACAAACTGAAAGCCTACTCATCTATGTATCAAATTGGAACTTCTGCAATTCGTGTTCTCAAAAGCTATCCTGAATTTTAGGAGAAAGAGCAATACAAAAATTGAAAAAATAAATTAGTGAAAGGCCTTGAGAAAATAGTATTTTATTCCTACTTGTCTGGATTCTGCAAGTAGAGATAGTTCTAAATTACTAAATTATGGAGAGTTTGAGACAGTTAAGGTAGATGAGAAACTGGGAGGATTGTGAGTTCTAGGCCTGCCATAGATACAAAAACATCTGGTGATCTTAAACCATGGGTGACCTTAAGCCAATCATTTTCCCCTCAGGGAAATAATGGCAAATTACAAGACTGATTGTGAAACCTTGTCAAAAAAAGTTCAGGGACTAGTCTAGTTGCCAGGAGTCAACACAAAAGCACACCTCCAAAAATAGCACTGATACTCCACATGCTTGGAATTTTCTTCTAGTTGCCACCTGAATCTCAATTTTAAATCAACTTCCCAGCAAATTACATTGACGGCACAGCCAATGACTGGTGGAATAAGGAGCTGACAAATAGACTGGCTCCTCAGAATTTCTTTCTGCTCACAAGTGCTCCATCTAGAATATAATAAAATTGGCTTATTTTAGAGCTCTGGAAGTTAAGGAACCGCCATCTTTACACAAGCCATGATTTAGCACCTTTAAAAGGACACAGGATTTTCTTTATAAAGTATGAAATTAAAATGCTTTTCATTAAAAAAAAGGAAAAGAAAGGACTTTAAAGGCTAGACATTAGAGAAACCAGAAAGATAATTAGAAGAGAAGTGATATATGAGTATAGAATGCATCAATGTATTCTAACTTTGGAAGAATTCAATATTATTTGGGAGCAATTAACTCAGATGTTACTTTAAAAATTGACACCATCATAAAAATGGATTTAAGAGATAATAGAAGAGGATAAGACTGAGACTGTTTGAATGTAGATTTTAAAATGAGTTACAAGAATGATATGGAAAAAGATGTTACACTGAATTTACAAATGAAACCAATTGATGTTATTATTATTAGAAGGGATATATAAATAACAAATTAGAAAAGTGACTTGGGTAACTTTATTTTAGATTTACAAAAGAGGTATGTTCAATTTATGAAGGAGTTTCTGAGAAGCAACAAAGAGAAAATGAAAAGAAATTATCTTTTGGAACACTATTTAAAGGTATTAAAATGATTCTTAAAAGCAAAGGGAAGGAATATAAAGTTGGTTTATTTAAAGTTAAAATATGAATGTTGTTTCTGGTAATTCTTAATGGATTTTTGGGACAATGGTGGGACTTTTTGTTTATAAATAAGAGATGAGATTTGGGAAGTAGATATGACTTTGTAGTTATCAGAGGTGTTCATAAGTTTTTATATAAATATATATATATACACACACACACACACACACACACACACACGTTTTCTTACGTTTTCGCGGGTACTTACATGTATGCTGTTCAGCTTCGTTCAGGTATTATCCCACGTCATTGTAGTTGGGCTTTTAAAGTTGTAGCAACGTTTCGGCAGAATCTCATCTGCCATCTTCTGATGAGATTCAACAGAAGCCTGATGATGGCAAATGAGATTCTGCCAAAACGTTGCTACAACTTGAAAAGCACAACTACAATGACGTGGGATAATACCCAAACAAAGCTGAACAGCATACATGTAAGTATATATATATATATATATATCCTTTACTCATGTTTTTTCACATTTACTTTTTCTTTTTCCTAGTTTGAAACTGTTTTTTATCTTTGTATCTGGTAACCTGATCAAAAATTCTTACATTAAAAATGTAAGCTGGACAATAGTTCATTTGTTGCAATTTCCCTTTACTGGGTGCATTTACAGATCGTTGTGTTCCAAACATAATGGAGTCTGCCCATCACGGCTGTAACTCATGATAGTCATAAAATGGATTGGTCATATGATCTACCCTATTTATGACCTTTTATTGTGGCAAACATTAAGTGAATCACCACTATACTAAGCAAATGCCAAACTCATTAAGCAAACCAATGGCTATGGGAGTAGTTTTGTCAAAATTCAGAAGTAAATGCCAATTTTTGGCAAAGCTGTCATAAAACATGATCACATGATTGCAGGACATTACAATCATGGGCCAGTTACCAAGCGCCCAAGTACAGTCAGCCATGACCATGGGGGTCCTCACTGTTGGAATTTCAAAGCTGGCCATAAGTAGATCCACTGGAACATCAACCAGTTGCTAAGTTACCAGTCTTCACTCAAAGGACTATCTGTATTAAGACTTCTAAGACTTCTATTAATTCTAAACAATAATCTATAGAGAGCAATAGCCATCTTTGGAAGATATTCCTTTGAACGCATGGATTCTGCAGATTTTCACCTTCTCCTTTCTTTGCAATTTGAAATGTATGAAAAGGCACTGAGTCAGAAGTGTAAACAGAAAGTAGCAGAATTATAAAATTATTAATAAAAGAAGACCCTTTTCAATTGTGGTTCTTAGGCTCTTCCTTTGTAAGAAACAGCCACCCAGTTTAATTGCTTATGGATTTAAGAAACAATTTAAAGCTTAATGCTTTGCAAATACTTTTGGAAAAGTTATAGGTATGCTTGGAAGGAAGATATGAATATTGCTTATATAAATGAAAGAGCGCCATTGGTATGCAGAAAGTACCCAAATGCATTTTCCATTCTGTTGCAGGGATGGCTCACCTTAAAGCCCATGCAACTCTTAAGAGGTTAATTATTATGTATTCCATACTTCCACTGCACATCTTTTCTGTCAGATTCTCTGAGTAGGACTACAGTGCACTTCCAGATTCCATTTTCATATTGAGGAATAGCTAGCATGTTTCTGAATCAGTTCTAGACAGAGAAGAAGCTTTTTCATCTGCTTTATACAGTATTTAGCTTTTGTAAAAATCTATTTAGCAACACTGCTATTGCTCATATTGCAATTTTCTGCCCATACCAATTCTGGGTTACTATCTCTACTTGTGGGCTGCAGGAAAGGACATTTGCACCAGCAACAATATATTTCATTTCACTTCTTTCAATTTTTTTATTTATTTATTCAGCAAATTTATATGGCCATCCAATTTATGATGACTCTGGGCAGATTATATTAAAAATCCATATTATAAAAATCCATAACCACAATCACTACCACCCTCCCCTCCCCCATGGCAGCAGCAACAAATCAACCAGTTGATCATCTCAGTCTCCATTTCTGGTCCTCAGAAATGAGAAAACCCTGTTGTCAGGCCCTTTGGAAAGGCAATAAAGTAGGAGCCAATCATACTTCAAGGGAAATGTTCCAAAGATGCAACCATTGAGAAGACTCTTTGTAGTTTAACCAGATATACATTCCCGAATAGATAGCATCCACAACATACCCTGTGTCTTCCTGTTGTGTTGGACCAGGGGGATGAAACAGGGGAAGGCCATGTGGGCTTTGAAGGTGATAACCATGTACCTTGAATTGTACCTGGAAATAGACTGGCAGCCAATATAGCTCCAGCAAAAGAGGTGCACAAATCTAGGCTTACACAAAATTTTCAGGCTGCTGCGTTCTGAACTAACTAAAGCTTCTAGATATCTTCAAGGGCAACCCCATGTAGAACACATTACTGTAGTCCAGACATATCCAGAATTCTGGGATATTTCTTATTTGAAGACCCTACAACTTTTAAGTATGATAAAGCATTTTATTTGATCTGGTTTGGTAGCTAGAGAAGGATACAAAGACGAGGGAAAGAAATTTAGTGTGATTATTTTTGCTTCACTAAATATTTAGTAAGCTATTATACAAATTCTTCTAAAAGTTGCTTCTTTATATCTTAATAAAGATTTTGGGCCACAGATAATTAAATTTAGTTGCTGGGTGGGGGCATGGCCTAGTTGGCCTCCTGCACCATGGTGGAGGGGGGTGTTTTTGCCCTCCCTGGCTCCAGAGGCTTTCCTCAAGCCTCCAGGAAGGTGAAAACAGCCTCCCCTGGGCTCTGGATGGCCCTCTGGAACTCCTGGGAGGCCCATTTTTCACCCTCCCCGAGCCTCCACATGCCTACCTGGCATCCAAAACATGCTGCATGGAGATGCCTGGGAGAGGCCAGCCAGGGGTCTCCATTTACGGGTTTGCGGAACCACGCATCTTAAGAGGATCGCCTCAACCCGTGCGAACCTGCAGCAGCACCCCCCACTTATTAGTTTTTTGATTGAACCATGTGCATGTGTATGTGTGTATAGCACTCAGAAAGACCTTCACTTTTGTTGATTTTGTTATGCAGCAGTCCGATTCTACAGTTATTGAAATTCTTTTTTTCCTTCACTTATCTACACCCATTACCCCATAACGACAAAATGAAAACAGAAGTTTAGAAATATCTGTAAATTTATTAAAAAGAAAAAAAACTGAAATATCAAATAGGCATAACTCTTCATTTACTAGAAGAGTTCATACCCTTCATTTACTACTTTGTTGAAGCACTTTTGGCAGCATTTACAGCCTCAAGTCTTTTTGGGTATGACTGGATTGGGAGATTTTCTGCCATTCTTCCTTGAAAATCCTTTCAAGCTCAGTCAGGTTGGATGGCGACCATTGGTGGGCAGCCATTTTCAGATCCCTCCAGAGATATTCAATAGGGTTCAAGTCAGGGCTCTGGCTGGGCCACTTTAGGACATTGAGTGTTGTCCTAAAACCACTCCTGTATTGTCTTGGCTGTGCTTCAGGTCGTTGTCATGTTGGAAAGTGAACCTTCAACCCAGTCCGAGGTTCTGGGTGCTGTGGAACAGGTTTTCACTGAGGATATCCCTGTACTTAACTCCATTCAGCTTTCCCACACCCTTGACCAGTCTCCCAGTTCCTGCTGCTGAAAAACACACCCACAGCATGATGCTGCCATCACCATGCTTCACTGTTGGGATGATATTGAGAAGGTGATAAGTGGTATCTGACTTCCTACATACCTAACATTTAGAATTGAAGCCAAACAGTTCAATCTTGGTTTCATCAAGTCAGAGAATCTTGTTCCTCACAGTCTTGAGAGTTCTTTAGGTGCTGTTTTGCAAACTCCAAGTCAGCTTTCATGTGTTTTACACATGTCTAGCCATAAAGCCCAGATCTGTGGAAAACTGCTGTGATGGTTGTCCTCTTGGAATTCTGCCGCATCGCCACACAGGATCTCTGGAACTCAGTCAAAGTGACCATTGGGTTCTTGGTCACTTCTCTTCCTAAGGCTGTTCTCCAATTGCTTAATTTAACCAGGCAACTAGTTCTCGGAAGAGTCCGGGTTATGCCAAACTTCTTCCATTTGAGAATTATGGAGGCCATTGTGCTCTTAGGAAACTTCAGTGTAGCAGAAATTTTACTGTAGCCATCTCCAGATCTGTGCCTTGTAATAATCTTATCTGTGAGCTCTGCAGGCAGTTCCTTTGACCTCATGGGTTTTGCTTTGCTACAGTATGCATTATCAATTCTATAGAAAGGTGTGTGCCATCATGTCCCATCAATTTAATTTACCAAATGTAGACTCCAATCAAGGGTTAGAAACAATCAATAGAAACGGGAGGCATCTGAGGCATCAAACTTTCAAGTGTTATTGCAAGGGTCTGAATACTTATTATGCCAATATTTCAGTTTTCTTTTCTTTTTAATAAATTTACAGGTATTTTTCATTTTGTCATTATGAGGTGTTGAGTGTAAATTCAACAATTGTAGAATGAGGCTGCAGCATAACAAAAGTGACAAAAGAGGATCTGAATACTTTCTGAATGTACACACACAAACACACAATCCCATGCCATTAAAAGCTGGCAGGAAACACACAAACATCAAAAAAATGTCGTCTCCACCACTACAAAAATAAGTTTTGCTATAAGTTGTTTTAGGATCTCCACATTTATTTCAGCAAACAAAACTAACTCTAAAGTTGGGGAGGTTCAGTCATATTTTTGTGTCCACTAAATATTGACAATGTGATGTTTGTGAAATTCCTCATGGCTGCACAAAACAGAACTGCATGCATTGTTCTTTATATACGGCTGTGCAAGCAGTGTTCCCAGATCTCAATGGCCATTGGAGGAAAAGTGTCATCTTGCTTATATCCTATATATATATATATATTTCTGATCCATTCATTTGAAATGAATATTTACAATATAAATTAATTTTTCATTTTCTGAAAAACTGAGCAAGTTTGTTGAAAGAGAACTAGATGGCTATCCTGCTGTATTGCCCCACTGAGTGATTTTAAGAAAAGACTGTATCAAAAGTTTCAAAAGAGAGTTATAAAATGAACTGTTCATTTCTTATATAGACTTCCATTGATTTTATAGATGGAATCCAAGTTCAGAATAGGAAGGAAAAAAAGCAAGCGAACAGCATATTATGCTAGCCAGTATCATCTACATACTTCAATTATTTTATCATTTCCAAATTATATGTAGTTTCTTTCCATCTTGAAATATACTGGTGTAAATGTTATTTAAAAGCAGAGATCTTTGTGCAGAGTGATATGAATCCAAGAATTAAGAATTCTTGTCAGCATGGAACCCTCTGAAACACTGGAAATTCACTAAAGCTATTCCTTATTAATGACCATAGGCAGAATATTGCCATCAATGGGCAGCAATTGTGATAACTATGTATCATCTCTAATATGAAAAGCAGCATGAACCTGAATTCCAGTTGCCGGAGAGCAGCAATATCGGGTTATGATTCTTACATCCTATTTGCAGGCTTCCCAGGGACAGCTGCTTGGCTACTACAGGAAACAGGATGCCACATTAGGGAGGACTTTGGTCTGATCCAGCAGGTCAGTCATGTTCTTAAGTATACACTTTACATTTCGAGAAATGTCATAATTCCTGATTTTAGCTTCATGGTATGCTGCATATGTCCACTGCAGACAAAAATAATGTACATATGCAATATGTTAGTCGAATGCTTTCTTTAGAATGTCAAAATTGTCTGCTTTTCACCTCTAAATCTAATTGACAAACTGTCATAAATATTTCTTTCTTCCTTATAGATGCTAGAAAAAGCATGGTTTTCAATTTTCTTAACACCTTCATTGACTTGGGATTACATCCTTGTAACTGCACATAAGGAATATATATAACATCAGCACAACTTACTTTTAAGGACACATATAAATGTTATTTCATTTGTTTAACCTGACACTCTTTCCATTCCTCTCTAATAAAAACAGTTTTCCAAAATGACCTGACAAACTCACTACCATTTTACTAAAAACAATTCTTTCCTACATGGAACATCTTTGCTATAAACTCTAAAATCCAGATTTTGCTTCCCAAATATTGAAGCCTGAATATGGGTTCATAAATCTATCTTCTATTATTTTAGATAGCCAAATACATGCAGTTTCAAAATCAACCCTTAAGCCTTCAGAAAATTAGAATGAAAAGATTAAAAAAGAAAAACAAGATGGTATATGGACTAAAAATGTCAGAATGTTAAAATTTATCTACTACCGTAAATGTATAGCTCATGAGGATTGTAATAATGCATTTTTCTAAATAGCCTGTATAGAGATCAATTAAAAAGTCAAAGTCATTCATATTATGGTATTCAATAGCACAGGCTAGAGCAGAGACTGCTTCCCTCCACAGACATGCTTGAAGCACACAGTACTACTGGTGCAGTCCTGATCTCAGAGACATGATTAGTCATTGAGTTCAATAACTGGGAAAATTGAGCTCTAAAAATGTTACATTTACCCATAAAATCTGTAACTTACATCCTTTATTACAATCTTTGATCAAAATGCAGAACATTCATTCTTACTAGCTTGAGGGTTACTCCTCCCATTGTCATCACATAAACCCACAAAGTCCTACAATCCCTATCTGTTTTAAATTTTCTTGCACAACATAATATAAAGAACAAAGCTTTCCAAAATACATTTAGATGACTGAAAGGACAGAAACCCAGGCTATTGACAATTAACATCTGAATATTTCAGCAACATCTTAGTAAAACAGTATGTAGACATGACTAGACTGACAAATGCAACTATGATTTTCTTAAATTAAATGCTACCTTTTTCTAATATACATTTTTACAAACTGATCTGTTGTCAACTTCCCTTCCTCATTTAAAACAGACAAACCAACAAAAAGCATTGCAATCATCTTTAAAAATCAGTAAGATTTATTCTGCAGAGGCATGACTCAGTATAAACTTTTAAGCAAATTCTTCACGGCACTATAAAATGACGTAATCGTGTATAATTCAAGCTTTTCTACTTCTTAAAATAGAGGCACGTTTAAAGTACTACTGTGGTGACAACAGCAAAATAATTTGTAACCCAACGCCCATAATACCTTCATGTTGTATATCCTTTAACTGCTCCTTCTTCTGCACTTGCTATAAAGCTATCCCTATAAAACAAAAAAGCACACGGTAAAGAAATCTCCATTGCATTTCATTCATCCCACATCTTTTACAAGTGTCTTCCCTCTTCAACTGCACCTGCAACAGTCCTTTATCCTGCATGACTACTACAGATACAAATTCAAAATGCAGCTGCCTGAGCATCCTTCGTGACTGCAAAGTGATCAAGCAAAACAAGTGTTCCGGGAAGATACAAAGTTGGTAGGTACAACGTGAGTTTGCCACAAGTGAATTAAAAGCAGCATTGCCCCCCACCCCACCCGTTTTTTATCAAGGCAGACGCTTCCCCCTTTGAAAAACCCTTCGGTCCGCCCACATCGGCTGCATATGGAGGGAGCCAGGAATTAAGAGAGCGTTCTGCATTCACACACATCAAATGCATGCAGGCAGACACCTTTATAGTGCAGCAGCGGCCGAAGGGGAAAAAAACCGGCATGCTTTTCTTCCTCAGACCCCGCGTCCTGCCGATGCGATCCTGAAACGTTACAAGGTCTCGGCCCCGCAACAAACCTCAAGAAAGAGGGGTGGGGGGGGGAAAGGGGGGGCACACCGCCTCTCTTAAAGCAGCCAGACGCACCACCTCTCTCTTCTTCCAAAGCGATATAGTGGAGGGAGGAGGTGCGGGAGGGAGGGAAGGAGAGGAGCAACAATAAGCAGCAACAGCTTGAAGGGTGATGAATGTGCGAGCAAAGCAGCCAGCAGTGATTCTTGGCGGCGGCAGCGGCAGCAAAAGCAGCAGAACGAATCTACCTCGGAGAGGCGGTTTTGAGGCGCAGGGAGGCTGAATGCGAATGCCTCCGGGCAGCAGCAGCAGCAGCAGCAGAATCCCCGCATAGTCCCCAAACAGCAGCCTTCTTTCCGGGCGGCTGCCTTNTGGGGGGGGGGGAAGGAGGCGCGAGAGAGAAGCAACAGCTCGAGGAAGCGGGAAGATGCAGTTCGAAGATCCAGTTCGAAGCGAGCTCCCCACCGCTCGAGACACGCGCTTTAACTGAGCAGCGGCGGACCTCTCCCGCCTTTCCCTCCGACCAGCAGCGGGGACCTTCTCGGCCGCGGCGCCAGCCCCTTCCCCACAGCAGGTCCACGGTTCGGGCAACTGCCCCCCCTTGGGAAGTGGGCACTTCCAAAGAGGGACCTCCGGCCGTTGCGTCCTCCACTTCCTCACGCACACGACGGCTTTCTCTTCCAGCCAGCTACACCGCCCCTGACTTAGCGAGGCAGCAGGAACCGGGGAGCCCGACCCGCTCTGCCTCGGCTTTGGGAAACGCTCCCTCCTCCCCACCAGCTCCCGATTCCGCCTCTGCCTGGAGGCGAGCAACGACCGGCCGGCCGGCCGACCTTCTCCGGTTCTTCCCCTACTACTTACTTTGCGCCTGAGGAAAAGAAGGGGAGGGGAGCAAAAGAACCGCGGCCGCCAGCACTACCGACCACTGCTGTTCTTTGCAGCAGTTCAGCCAAACGTAGCCTTTGCTTTGCCCCGGCTGGAAAGTCCCTGGTGCGCTGCCCCGGCTGGTTCTTTTTTTCCCCCCCTCCCGCCCGGCACTTCCTCTCCCGCCCTCGAGCCCAGTCTGGAAATCCCCGCCGCGTTCCTTTCTTCGCTCGCGCTCGCTCCCTCGCTCGCGCGCTGCCGGGCTCTTTCTACAACCAGCACGCCGCCGCCGCCACCAGCAGCAGCACCAAACGCGTCTCCAGACTGGCTCCTCGGCCCTGGCGAGGCGGGTCGAACGAGGGACGGGCCTCCGCCGGAGCTCAATCCCCACCCCGCTCATTCGCCAGCCGAGGGCTGGTTGGCTCTCCTGCCTAGCCAAACGGAAAAGAGGAAAAAGCGGGGGGGAAGGGGGGGCGCTATTTCCGCACACTTTTCATTCAGGAGGAAAAAGGAATGGTCGACCCCTAGCCGTAGTTCCGAGGAAGCAGTGATAAGAGATGGCGCTCTCTCGTTCGTGCGTGATTGGGCTTTCGTTTATACGGGGAGTCCCGCTGGAATTTTAGCGCTTGTTTGTGTGGTGAAATGCTTACATGAAGTCTCTCTCTCAGCATGGGCTGAGCGCTGTCCTAGCCGCCCACATCTAAGTCCCGTATCTGTTGCGAGCCTGACTTCCATCATGAAGTTCATCGGGAATTAAAACTTAGGTTTTCCACAGTTGGAGTGGAGGGAAAGAGCAATCCTTGAGCAGGCGTTTGCTTATATCGTTTTTTTTCCACGCTGTTTTCCTTTGTATAATGTGGAAATTGTATGATTTCCACATTAGGGCATGACAGCATAATTATTTCGTAAAAGTAAGTTTTAAAACATTTATGGAGAAGATTACATTTCACTTCGGCGAAAACAACAATTCACTAAAAGCATTTTAATGCAAGTTACAAATTAGAGTTTCCACAAATATATATATATGTATATTTTAAATAAAGGCATTCTCCAACACCAAACTTCAAAAGCATCAATACTATTCCTATTTTGCTTCTTCAAAGTCCAACTTTCAGTTTCATGACACGGGACATTATGGCTTGCAGAACTCAGATCTTTTTATGTACGGGGCAGTTCACAGTATTAAAAATGTATATGTAAAGTTGGAATAAAAGTGTGAAAACAAGATGGCCAACCTCACCTCATTTGGTGTTTGTAATTATGAGGTGTAGTATTTCTAAAATGAAATGAGTAAGATAAAAACCTGGCTCCCTGTAAATATCTTCTTCATATGGTGCTTGGGATGTGTTGGGAAGGCACTGGCACACCGGCCTAGAATTCAGTGAGGGCATCAAATTGGGGGAAACTGGCTTGGACATAGCCAAGAAATCTCTGCTACCAAAAAACACTCTTCTGGTGTAAAGAGGTTTTCAGTCAGCCTTGTGTGAAATCATTAGAGAAACAGAGAATGAAGAAGGAAAAGGGACAACATGACAAGTGAAAATGAAGGGAAATCAAGAGTCATCACAAGGCCAAATAACCAATTCAAGAAAGTAAGCTCATTTCACTCCAAAGTCAAGGGTCAAAACAATGCAAAGAATAAGAATAAACAACATGTAAATGCAACTTCAGATGGCAAGAAAACATTCAGAGCCCAAGATTTATGGGAGCTAGCAAAACCTAGCCAACAGAGGCAACATACATATTTTCATATTCACTCTCAGAAAATATCTATTTGCCATCATAAACTAATTCATAGAAAAACTATTTTTATCTTAAGGTTATTCTAGTAGCACATATTTAGAAAATGTCATTTGCATATTTTGGGTGATATTAGAGATCAGAGAAATAGCATTAAACTGGTAAGTTTGAAACTTATTGGACCCACATTAAAGCTGCTTTATGGTTGTAGCTCTTTATTCTGAAATGTCTATAAAAAAGAATAACACTTAAATCATTTTGAAGAAATGCTCATATTTCGGCTATGATAAACGCCTTCTCCAGCTGAAAAAGCAAGCAAATAACTGAATGCTAGTTTATCCCTTTGAGAAGTTGTCTCTTACCAGATCTTCACCACATCTGGATAATCTGAAGCAAGTGAGGTGCTTATCCAAAACAATCCATGTTATCATACAATTGAACATGTTTTTAGAGACTGGCAGCCATGGCAAAGCCTGTCAGGAAGATTGAACCTCTCATGCGAATTAGAGCCACTTCCACATCACCAGTATTTCTACCCCTTTAATCCCTCATAAAGCAGTGTGATTCCAAGTCCAGCCAATAAATGTTATTACTTCTACCAGCCTCAGAGCCCTGAAAAAAACTCATTGTCTTGGCAATTGTTCAAGTGGATATTTTTCCTTACAACTGTGACCATGGTTACCTTTGCTGGACTGGGGAAAAGCAGAAATTTTGAATGATACATACAGGAAAAGTCAAGTTCAGAGAACAAGATGCTGAGCTTAAAAGTGTATGTGCAGGAGAGGGGGGGGGGAATCATAGAATCATAGGGCTAGAAGGGACCTTGGAGGTCTAGTTTAACATAACTCAGTTTTACTTAAGTGCTAGGAAGCAGGGTGAGGTAAGGATTCCAGCCAACGAGAAAATTAACTACTCACAAGATTTACAGTGTTAAGCAATTCTAAGTAAAATATTAGTTTTGTAATGATTCCAAAAAATTTGGATTAGACTCAGAACAGAACAATTTTGCATCTGAAAATAAATGATAGCATGAAATCAATATGGTTTGGAGCTGATGCTGCTGATCCTAAAATGATTGCAAACGTTTATTTGAAAATGCTTTAGGGTTCAAATGTGGAGTGAGTGTTTTCAGAAGTTTTCTTGAGGGGAGGGTGATAGGTTATTTATTTATGGTGCCTTCTAGTCAATGTTAAATCCTAGTCATTGCCTGTACAATTCTCGGGAGTTTTCTGACAACATTTTAGGAACTGACTGGCCCAAATTCACCCAGCTGATTTCATATCTAAGGCAGTACTAGAACTCACAGTTTCCCAATTTTTAGCCTGGCAACTTTTAACAACTATACCAAATTGGTTGTCAGGATTTCAGGTTACAAATTCCCATTCCTTGGAGAGCTGCCAAAGCCTACATTTTATTTTAAATGCCTAAATTCTGCTTCTTGCAATTGCCATAGCATGACAAGCTATCTTTATCAAGCAGCTTTTATATGGTTTAAGTGATGCTTCCGGGTGCTGTTTTTCTGATATGTGAAGTCCAGTTGTTTCCTACAATGAATGAAAATTAAGCTTGATACCAATGTGCCATTTCAGCTTTTTATCTCTTATTGTCAGTGGCATTGAATGGCCAAGAAACAGTCTGATTCTATCCATTGCCCTTCTCATTACTAAAAAAAGAACCAGTCACAACTATTTTGCCTAAATTTGTTATTGTCATTGTAAATTTCACAATTCACAAAAGACTAAAGAATTCACCAGGAAATGGATAAAGTATGCCTATTATACATTATTATAAATTTGATTCTGTAAATTATTAACTTATCATTTAATATACAATATAGATCATGCTGAAGACTATATTTGTTCAAGTGGTATAAAACACAGTTATGGCAATATAGATACACAATACACAGTTATGGCAAAATATAGAAGTAATTCATCCCTTTGATGAAAATTGAAGGAAAGAAGTGGTGTGGGGATGGGAAGGGCAAAGCTACATTACAATTTTTATGGGGGAAAAATAATTTTCTAGAGGGGACAATGGACTGCTGGGTTATTTTAAAATTATTTGAGAGAAATATAACAAAGCTGAGCATAAATCCAAACTTGATTCAGATAAAGGGCAAACTATGTCAGCAAGAAGCAAGAAAATAATATACTAACCTATTTTAGCCAAGTGAATTGCTAATACTAATAATACTAAATTATATTAATAATATTGTATATTACTGAACTATGCTAATATTTCTTGTAAAATGTAACTCCAAACCTTGTTTACTAAATCTATTGATTTTCCCAATGAAAAGTGCATTCAAATATAAACAAGTTCTAGATAAGTAAACTATGGATATTGTCAGTTGAAATTGCTTATTTTAAATTGATAATCTATGGAAGAGAAAAATCAGATAGTGTTGTGCTCATGGCTCCCAATGAAGAGTGACTGAATTGGTATTGTAAAATGGAATGATTAGTCACTGTTTTGCAATTTAGCTTTTATTGGTAGAGAAGTAGGACAATTGCAGAACTGGTAATCATATTAGTTTGAAATTAGGAAAAATGTGATCCTTCAACTAGGAATCTATGATTCAAGAACTTGAGGCAAGAAAAAGATAATTACAGCATGATCAAGAAGGGACTTCCCAATTCAGGAGGTCAAGAAAGAGGTATTAATTGAATTCAGGGAGTCTTGTGAAATGAATAATAGCTAATAGAAGTGACTGTTGAGTTTACAAAATATCCCTAAATTTGTAATTCCCATAATTTAAAGTTAAGATGGGAACCCTGAGGTCTTATGTGGCTGAAGACTAAGTAGGGGACTGTAGACTAAGGCATATGAAGAACGGTTACAGGATCTGGGCCTGGCTAGTCTAGTGAAGAGAAGGACCAGGGGAGACATGATAGCAGTCTTCCAATATTTGAGGGGCTGCCCTAGAGATGAAGGGGTCAAGCTATTTTCTAAAGCACCTGTAGGCCAGACAAGGAATAATGGATGGAAACTGAACAAGGAGAGATTTAACCTGGAAATAAGGAGAAACTTTCTGACAGTGAGAACAATCAACCAATGGAACAGCTTGCCCTTGGAAGTTGTGGGTGCGCTATCCCTTGAGATCTTCAAGAAGAGATTAGACTGCCATTTGTCAGAAATGGTGTAGGGTCTCCCGCTTGGGCAGGGGGTTGGATTAGATGACCTATAAGGTCCCTTCCAACTCTGATTATCTGTTATCTGCTTTATTGCTCATGTGCAATACCTTACAGGATTCTGAAAAAAATTTCATTCTTCTTTGTATTATTATTTTTTTGTGCAATGTCAGCAATACTGTCCACTAATTTAAAAAATATTGCCATAATCTCAACCAAATTGTGATAATCTGCACTGTTAAGAGTATGATAGAAACTAAAAGTTTGCATAGAAATGAAAAGTTGCTTTTTCAAAAGGTAATTGGACTGTCAGAAATGAAGAAGCTTCTTGGATGAGAAGCGAAATGCCTTCAAAGAAAAATCAGAAAACCCAGTTGTCTTTTGAAAAAGTACCTTTGGGACAACCATGACCTGGATGACTGACAATCTCCACAGACATTTAGCTAAAAGTATGCACGCTTGAAAGACATCAGATCTTGGAGGCTAGTTCAGAATTTTGAAAGTTGTAATTATTCTGGGAATTTAATCACCACTCTGGGTCCCAGATGTATTAAAAACTGCCATGAAATATCACAATGTCTGAATTGTTTTAAATTGGCTTAGAATAATCTAAGATATTATTTAAATGAAAGCTTCATTCCATCTGAGACAATCTGATTTCAGCCCAGAGTAACCTGTATATCAAAAATGATATGTACAGTCTATATCAAGGTTCCTCCCTCTTCTGTTTCAGATGGTAGTGCACAATGAATTCAAAGCTAAAACCTACAGTGTATTCTTCTCCCCAGAATAATAAAACATTATATTGATGATCTCAGCTGTTAAACTGATTTTAAATAAGAAGAAAGAATTCAGAGAATGCCTGGGAAATATAAATTAGTGTGCTGGGTTAAATAATTTTTCCAGCTAAGAGGAAAAGTAAGGAACTGTTCAATGCAGAGTTGTCTCAAATCACACATTGAAGCAGAGAAAAGTCAAAGACCAAATAAAGCAACAATTACTGTTTTGTCCGGAAAAACGCGAGGCAGACCGGGTTCCAACAACAAAGTCTTTATTTCATAGCAGTAGTTGAGAAA
>BHFT01056673.1:0-20334 GCA_004320025.1 Laticauda laticaudata
ATTTGGGGCACTTTTGAGAGCGGATAACAACGGATGGAAAATTTTCTCGTCCGCTGTGTCCTTTTTGCATACTTTTTGCATCCGTCGGCCGATGTGACCTTGCCTTTAGGAAAACCAAGAATCACCAGCTGAAAGAGAAAACTCAGAGCAGACACCAAACTGGTAATAACACCAGCTGAATCCGGTAATAACACCAGTTGAATCCCACCCCTGCCTTAATTAAAGAATCCCACTGGTGTGGCAAATTTTTAAGAGAGCAGGGGATGGGATCCACTGTCCAACAAAATGGGGATTGGGGACAAAGACACACACAAAATCTCACGTATTCCAAAATATAAAAGCAACATTATAAAATTTGCTTGCAAGCAAAGAAAACTCACAAAATTATACAACACCATCAAAGTATGAAAACAATCACAGAATGTACATCTGCCACAAATTTAAAAATGTAAAAGCATAATATCACATAAAATTTGCTTGCAAGCACACTCATAACATAAAATTTGCTAGCAAGCAAACTCACAAAATTAACTCACAACACACCATGTATGTAAATATTGAATTTTTTATAAAAAAGAGCAACTTTTACCCAAAATCAGGTGAAGCAGGCAGGCAGATTGAATTGCTCATAGAATCACAGAATGAATCACAGATCTACCTTTCTGCAACCTGTTACCTGAGTCTGCACTGAAAAATAGAAGCATCAGTCCTCTGACTTTGGGACAGAAGGCAACATTCCAGCCATTCAGCTCTGCTCTCAGGCCACTTCTTCTCCTTGAAGCACTGAGCTGAGCTCCTTGGCTTTTGAAATCCAGAACTGAGCACTCAGAGATGCCCTCAGTGCTATTTTTTTTAACTCAGCTGAGGCCGGGTTCAGAGAACCATTAGGGACTGAGATAAGAGGTAAGAGTAGGGAGGGTCAGCAGGGCTAGTCAAAATTTTCCCAACTGGTTCTCTGAACCAGTCAAAAATTTTCCCTAGAGGTTCTCCCAAACCCTCCCCTCAACCCACTGAGTACCACTTCTGACTGGGGTTCAGGGAAGCCTCCTGGGCAAAGCTGTACAACATTGAGGGGGGATCAGCTGTGCCATGTGATTTAGATCAGTAGAAGGCAAGAAATCTGATGATTTCCTGCTTTCTAGCTAATCTGAATCATGTGACACATCTGATTATTGGAAAACAGCTGGAGGGCGAAAATTACCCAATGGTGAGTGAACCAGTTCACCCTTTCATCTTCCCAATACACCTAACTGCCCCAAAAACAGGAACCCAGGGGACTTTTCAAGCCCTAATAGACTCAGGCTGCACTAGATTCTTGATCAACCTAGCCATGGTCCTGAAACTAGGTTCAGAGCAAAAAGACTGGCCCACCCAATCCAGTCTGAACAGGTCAATTGGTCCCTATTGGGGGGAGCCTATGCCACCCACCTGACTGAACCAGTGAGGCTAGAGATAGTGAATCACTAGGAAGTAATTCAATTCATAATAGACCCCATAATGACAGATGCAGTCATACTGAGACTCTCCTGGTAGATGTGGCACCTGATCATTTGGTGGGAAGGGGGTAGCCACAGACTAAGGATAGCAAGGGGACCCCAACTCCTCCACACTAGCAGATAGAAGCACCACCCACACAGGGAACCCTCCCAAAGGGCCCACCAGAACAACTAGCAGCCACCTCTGACAAAACCCCAGAGGCCAAGCAAATCCCAAGGTAATATCAAGATCTCGTAGAAGTATTCAGTGAGGCCAAGTGCAATGTCCTGCGTCCCCACCATGAGATAGACCGCATCATCAAAATCATTCCCAGGGCAAAACTACCCAAGCCCAAACTATATGCCATTATGCCCTGGGAAATGCAAGAAATGCACAAATGCATAGACAAAAACCAAGCAAGGGGTTCGTCAAGCCAGCCAAGCCATGGGTTGCAGCCCCAGTCCTGTTCAGAGAGAAAAAAGATGGAACGATGAGATTATGTGTTGATTTTAGAGGCATAAACTGTGTGTGTGTATACACAATCTACACCCCCTCCCTCTCATGAAGGACATGCTATCTTACTTGGCCAAGGGGATTATTAGACCTCAGAGAAGCACACTACCAAATACACATCAGGGAGGGAGATGAATGGAAAACAGCATTCAACTGCCCTCTAGGGAGCTTCCAATTCAAAGTCATGCCTTTTGGACTGCAGCCCCCCCCCAGCAGTGTTCATGCAGTTAATAAATGAGGTGTTGCATGAGCACCTCTATAAAGGGGGTCTTGTTTACCTAAATGATATCCTCATCTACACTGAGACTATGGACGACCACATACCCCTGGTCCACCAGGTCCTGGAAAAACTTCTGGCAGCCAACCTGTATGTCAAGTTATCAAAATGCAAATTCCACCATGCACAGCTAGACTACCTGGGCTACTGAATGTCAAATGAGGGAATAGAGATAGAGCCAGCCAAAATACAAACCACCCCAGGCTGGCAGTCCCCTCGCACCCACAGCCAGCTACAAAGCTTCTTAGGGTTCACAAACTTCTATTGGCAATTCATCCCCTCCTTCATGAAGATTGCCAAACCCATGACAGACCTCCTAAAGACAGAAAGCCCAGGAACAAAAACCACCGGTGACAACCTCTACAGTGGGACCTAGCCTGACAAAAGGCATTTGAAACACTGAAAGAACTGTTTGCACAAGAACCGGTGCTGAAGCATCCCAACCACGAACAACCCTTCATCATCCAAGCAGACGCCAGCGACGTGGCAGTGGGAGCCGTGTTACTCCAAAGAAATAGCCAAGGAAACCTACAAGCTCATGGACACAAAGAGGCAATGGGCTGCATGGGAAAAAGAGGTTTCGCAGTGAGATGGGCACTATTAACCTGGTGCCACCTACTGGAAGGGGGGGGTAGAAGCTGTTCAAAATCTGGACCAACCATAAAAATCTGGAGGCCCTTAGGACCCTGTGAAAACTATCACCCAAACAAGTCTGCTGGGCTCAATACTTCAACTGGCTTGACTTCATACTAAAGCACATCCCAGGGAGGTGAAACTTTCTAACTGACGCCCTCTCTGATGGCACAGTACAAATGCAAATGGGAGAAGGTACAGGATGCCATCGTCCCCTCTGCCCTAATAACTGCCCAAGTAACCACCAGGCGACAAAACTGCAACCAGTAAGACCAACCTGGAAGCGATCTAACCATGAAACTCAAAAGCGAACTGCTAGCTGACCCCTGGTTCTGAGACAATCAAAAGGGATGACATGGTGTGGAAGGGGATGAAACTCTATGTCCTAGAATCCCTATGGACCCTAATTCTCCAGACGACCCATGCCACCAAACCAGCAGGCCACTTCTGGTTCTTAAAGACTTTACACTTAGCATGGAGGCAATTCTGGTGGCTCATCCTAAAGAAAGACATTGACAGTTATGTGAAAAGTTGCACCATTTATGCTGCAATGGAAAAATGACCAGGAAAACCCCCTGGACTGCTGCAACCAGTAGCAGAGCCAACAAGGCCATGGGAGGAAATCGCAAAAGGTTGTCAAAAGGTGGGGGGAACACAGTGGTCTGGACTGTAATAGACCTGTTCTCCAAACAGGCATACTTCATACTCTTCAGTGGACTATCCTTAGCCCACCAGTTAGCCAAGCTGTTTCTGAAGCACATCTACTGCCTGCATGGAGTACCATGAAGAATGATCTCAGACAGAGGGGTCCAGTTCACAACTAAGTTCTGGAGAGAGTTCTTGTGGTCCATTGGGTTGTTCCAGGTCCTTAACTTGGCCTTTCACCTGAGCACCAATGTGGGGGGCAGAGCCACTGAACACCATGGTAGAGCAGTATCTGAGGTGCGATGTGAACTATCAGCAGTCCAATTGGGTAGACTTCCTGCCTTTCATGGAGATCGTGTACAATAATGCTGTTCACAGTAGCACAGGACTAATCCCATTCAAAGTAGTGAGAGGCATAGACATCATCCCAGTTCCTGAGTATCCAAGGGATCCCCCCTCCTTGATCAGCTTGACAGGTTGGATGTCAATGCTGAAAGCAACTTGGGAGAAAGCTTTAGCTAAAGTGGTGCAAACCTGTAAGAAACAAGCAGACAAACACTGAACTCTGCAACTTCCATTCCAATTGGGGGAGAAGGTCTACCTCCCCACAAAATATCTGAGGTTAAGACTCTATAGCAGGGACCAAATTTTATTTGACCATTCCCCATAGTAAAGATAATCAACCCAGTCACAGTGCAATTGAAATTTCCCTGACTGCTAGGGAAGATACAGCAGGTATTCCATAGTAGTCTCTTAAAACCTGTGGTTGGATTGACCCTGAGACTGCTACCCCATGAGTCCCCAAACCCTATGGTCACAGAGGGCCAAACCCATTATGAGGTGCAGTAAATCCTCAATTCAAGGTGGCACAAGAAATAACTTCAATACTTAATCAAGTGGAACGGTTACTCCTTATCAGAGGCATCTTGGGCATCTAAAGTGTAGAAACATCCAGGCTGATTGCCTTATAGCAAAATTCCATGCAGAAAATCCAAACAATTGGGGAGGGGGGGTCGCACCCCTAAATTCTATACCTGTAGTCAAATTGTTTTAGCTTTACACAGGTCACCTTCAGGAAGTGAGGGGAGCCGAATGTCAACTCATAAAGCATTCCTGGCTTGCTTTTGAATTGCTATAAGAAGGAGGGGGGAGATCTGATGGAACAGTTCATTGCTATGATCAGAAGCACATTCCATGCATGTCTTTCTTCAGATTGTGTCTCAAGTTGCCAAGCCCAGTTGGAGAGGCGTGTTTTCCACAGCCTGTGAAAATGCTTTGTTGGGGAATGTGATTTATGACACACCCTGGGAGGTGGGGGGAAACAGAGTCATAGGTGAACAGTAAATTATGTAGGGCAGAGCTGACTGCACTTGGGAAAAGTGCTGACATGTTGCTCCTAATAAATAGTTGGGTTTCTTTTGAAACTTGGCTCGAGGCTCATGAATTAATTAGAGCATCAGTCGGAACTCTGACAGCGTAATTTATTCTTTGTAACTTTTTTTATTTTTCTTGGTACATATAAATTAATAGCTCGATCAATTTCAAGCAAAACATGTTATAAAAATCTACATTTTTACAACCTGAAAACAAATGGTGTCAATTTAGAGATGCTAGATCAGCAACTATTAAATCATAGTTTGCTTTTTAAAAATTATAATTCAAAGAACAAGAATCATTAAGACCCAGTTCAGGAGCGCACAAATTAATAGAAAAGTCAATCATATTATGATTGCTGTTAGAAAAAGGATCTTTTACTTGTAAATCATAAATTAAGTTTAAGTTATTACAAAAAAATAGATCAGGTATTAACATGTAATAATCTTTTATGCCTCAAATTTATCCATTCTTTCATCCATGTAAGTGCAGATGCCTGCACTTTACATTATTTATACAATTTATATGACTGCCCATTTCACAGTAGTGACTTTGAGCAGTGCACAGAGGACTAGAACAAAACAAGAACAAATATATAACTTGAATATGAAGTTATTGATACTGATCCATAGTATTAGTAATAGTATTAATTAATAGTAATAATAATATAGCAATATAAAATATGCCCAGCATTTCAGAATCACAAGATTCAGTAACTGTACCCCTAAATAAAAGTAGTATTAATATTCATAACATTGGTTTTTTTTGTCTGGTTTACTTGGGAAGGCTAACACCAATTTTACAAGTCTGAAAGTCTTCTTTTTGTCCTTGCCTTTATCTACAAGAGAAATAGGAAAGGTCAAGTCTGCTGAGACATTTTCTCAAACTGCATTTTCATTTTGGTCAAATTTCTTTTATCTAATCATTGTCTTAGTGGTGGTTCTTCCTCCTGTTCCTCAAGGTTATTCTCAAATCCCATCATAATATATGTCAGGTTCCATGGGACATAAAGAAATAGGAATCAGCAATTGCAACAAAATTTTAAAAGAATATGTATTTCAGCAATAATATAGTCTAACCCTAAAATGTGACTAAGTAAAAGAAGCAATAAGAGCCTCATTCATATATCAGAGGAACATGAATGGAGTTTCTTGAAGGCACATTTGGGTAATTTCTTAAAGTTCTTCCCAAAGCCACAAATTACATAAAAGAAAAAATAAATACCAGAGAGATGAAAGAAGAAAAGGGCTCAGTCTGCCATTTTGAGTTTGGTTCTACTTCCATTTACAAATGGTTCCAATCCCTTGTTGATTTTTCTATTCCTCAGTAAGCTGTCCTCTAAAACCACTGCAAACAGTGAAGCAAATTTTATGAGTTTGCTTGCAGGCAAATTTTATGTGACAGACTGAGCTTGCCCATGGCAGATAGATAGATCTCTGAATGAATCTGTGATTCTGTGAGTAACTCAATCTGCCTGCCTGCTTTGCCTGATTTTGGGTAAANGAATCTGTGATTCTGTGAGTAACTCAATCTGCCTGCCTGCTTTGCCTGATTTTGGGTAAAAGTTGCTCTTTTTTAATTTTAAAAAAATCAATATTTATATATTTATATACAAGCCTTGCCCAGCCAGTCACATGACCACCAAGCCACACCCACAAATTAGGCCATACCCACAGAACCAGTTAGTGGTTCCTGGGATTTAAAATTATGAGTTTGGTGGTCCCTGAGGTCCAAAAGGTTGGCGACCCCTGAATTAGAACACTTGCTAAGCAACAGACCATTAAGCAAGGACCACTTGTATTTCATTTGCCTTAAGGGTACAGACTGTATGAAATCTGTATGGAAGAAAGAAAAAGAAAGAAAGAAAGAAAGAAAGAAAGAAAGAAAGAAAGAAAGAAAGAAAGAAAGAAAGAAAGAAAGAAGGAGGGGAAAGTGAATGACATATAGTTGCATGGATGGAGGGATGAATGGATGAAGGGAAGGAGGAAGGAAGGAAGGGAGAGAGAGAGAGAGAGAGAGAAAGAGAGAAAAGGAGAGAAAGGAAGGACCAGAAACCCTGGCACTAGACATGGCTTCAAAAGACACTATGAAACATCACAGCAATCTAGGACTGGATGGGACCTTGGAGACCATCTAGTCCAACCCCCTGCTCCAGCAGGAAACTTTATATTGTCTGGATTATTTTAGTGTCTCTAAGAGGAAAACTGCCAGAAAGGAGAAGGAGTTTACTAGGCCAAGGCTGCCATGGAGAGGAAGGCAGAGATAATCCTTGACTTATGGCCATGATTGAGCCCCAAATTTTGGTTGCTAAGAAGAGTGTTGTTAAGTGAATTTCACATTTTACTCAAGCCATGACATCTCCTGGCTCTAACAGTCAGTCATGTGCAGACTGGGGAAGAACATCTGAAGGTATGTGTAATGTTCTAATATACAGAAGTTATAGTTAAATGTGTGGCAGAAAGTAGACTTTGGGTGTGTTTTTCCAAACACAGTAAGTGAGGTTGAATGTGTATAGTTTTAGAAGAGCGCTCTCTCTCTCTCTCTCTCTCTCTCTCTCCCTCCCTCCCTCTCTCTCTCTTTCTCCCTCTCTCTCTGTACAGTATATATACATTATAATATATATTGTAGATAATGTATATTTTTGTGTGCCAATATACACTCTATACTATGTAACAAGTATGTACACATATGGCATATATACATAGGCTTACATTGTGTATTTTGGATGTTCAGTAGCAGTAAATAAATAGACAGGGAAATTATCTCTTTGAGGCCAGGCAAGATGCTCCTTGATGTGAGTGACATCAAGTTGGCCATGCCCACTCAGTCACATGACCACCCAGCCATGCCCACAGAACCAATAGTAAAAAAATGTCAATACCACCACTGTTTAGATCCCTTCTCCTAGCCTTGCCTGGCCCCCCACAGGAGGTGGAGGATGCTGATGCTGCATATGGAAGTGTGGAGGAGAAAGTTTTTAGGAAACAGTTTCCTTCACAGTCCAGTTTGTGAATTGACAGATCTCTGGAGAGGGGGAGGGGTGGGGGGCAGCTGCATGAGGGAAGGCTGCCCCATAAGCCAGCATCCTTACCACATATGATTGGAAATGGGGATTCCATTTCGAGAAGTGCCAGCCTCCCTCATGCAGGACCGTGCTTCCTCCCTTGCCCTCCAGAGATCTGTCAAGGAAGAGTTGGACTTGGAGGAAACTGCTTCCTGCAAACTTTCTCCTCCATGCTTCCACATGCAGCAGCATTGTCCTCTGCCTCTTGCTTTGCTGGGAGGGGGCACTGAACAGGGAAACACCAGTGATGTCTGGGATTGTGAGAACTACATCTCCTTTGGCACACGCACATACACACTCACTCACACCATTCCAAGCTTGGAGACTTTTATCCACATCTGAGCTTGCAAACTGCCAATCATGCCTGGGCTTGGGGAGAAGGACCTCTCTATGCATCAACGTCCCCAAACTTAGAATGTGGCATCTGTGTGTGTCTGTGTGTGCACATGTGCATGCACTTGGCTGCCAGCAGTTTGGGGAGGCAAGATGCTTTTGGGGCACCGAATTGTCCCTATATTGAATCAGCCAGTGCAACTTGTTCCATCATGACCCAGCCATCCCAAGTCATCTGTCTCAAGTCAGCAGTGTTGAGCTGGCTATGCCTACCTGGCCATGCTTACCCAGCCATGCCCACCTAGTTGCTATGACCTGGCTGTGACCACCCAGCTGTGCCCATCTGGCTGTTGTGAGTCATCATAGTCTTACATGCAACTGGCCTTTTGAGGGCAACCATAATGTTGATGCAGCCCTCAACGAAATAATTGAGTTTGACACCCCTGCTTTAACCAATTTTGAGAGTATAATACATATCTAAAGACCAATTAGTGATAACTCAGATAAATCTGCTTATCAGATCAAATTTAAATCTGGAGGTAATCAGTCTTGTATTGAATGTCCAAATATGCAGAAGACTAAATGTTGTCCTGTTACTTAACATTTGGGTGGACTAGGAAAGCCATTATATTTCAGGAATTCTGGAGCAAATGATAAAAAAATAGGTACATTTGAAAATCATTACCATGAACTAAGTCATTATAATTTATAACCTAACAAATAAATCTGCAAGGAAGATTTTCTGGGAAACAGTGATTCACTCAATGAATTTTACAGCTGAGCCTAAAACTACATATTATAGTAGTAGAGTTATTTTTATATATTTATTTTATTTATTTATTTTGTCAAGCATGCATTTGATAATACATATATAAGTATAAACATGAAATAGATACGAATAAAAGGGAACATTAAGACAGGGATGGTAGGCACATTGGTGCGCTTATGTATGCCCCTTACAGACATCTTAAGAATGGGGTGAGGTCCCCCCAGTATGCAGATGATGCAATCTACATTGTTGACAATACAGGAAATGATGGTTAAACTCCAAGAAAACATGTCAAAAAACCATGGAGAAATAAAATCAGAAATGGGGAAAATGAAAAGAGAAATACATAAACTTCATGATAGGATGGGCTCAGTCCAGGAAGTGATCCAGAAAAATGAGGAAAGAATAAAAACAATTGAAAATAGAATGGAACAAACTGAGAAAAAACTAGAAATGATCGACCGGAAAATGACAGGGCTGAATAAAGATCTAGAAGAATCCCTGATACATTTAGAGATGGATCGGGCCTCATTTTTCTTGAGGTTCCAAAATGTAACAGTCAAAGGAAGAGTAGCTAGGGATGTTGATGTTGATGGCGGACTTGATTGCAGAAGCCCTTCAGAGGGATAAGCAGGAAATCCTAAATAAATTAGATGAAGTCTACAGAGTGTTCACAAGCTATGCCAGACCCCATAGACTCCCCAGGGAAGTACACATAAGATTCACCCATAAAAAGGTCAGAGACATTATATATAAGATCACAAGGGAGGCCAATGATGTACAAAGGGAAAGAAATAATTACATTGAAGCAAATCCCCAGAAGAGTCAGCGAACAACAGAAGGACTACCATTTTTCTAGTGACCCAACTAAACAAGAGAAATACACTGTTTTGATGGATTACTCCAGAGGGAATGCTAGTCTCCTGGAACGATAAAAATATTAAAATTGACAGTTTGGAAAAGGCCCAAGAACTCCATGACAAATTAGTCATACCAGAGGAAGAATACAGCAGCAGAGAGGAGTTGGAATTGGCTAGTCAAGATGAACAATGGCAGGAGACCAGAGAAAAAGAGCAAGAAGAGAGGAATAATGAGGAGAAAGAACATCAAGAAGAAGGAGTAAGAATGAGGACTCAAAGAGAAACTAGGACTAATAGAAGGCAGCAATTAGTACAAAAATAAAAAATGGAAGAAGAATTGAAACTAATATCTATTAATGTTAATGGCTTAAACTCGCCATATAAAAGAAGTGAAACAAAAAATGGATATTATGTGCCTTCAGGAGGTGCACATTAAAAGACAAGATGAGGAATATTTACAATGTAATAAATTGGGGAAACTTTATTCAGTGTTAGCAGAAGAGAAAAAAGGAGAGGTGGTGGTATACATTAAAGAAGGGATAATAGCTAAACAAGTAAATACGGATACAAAAGGAAGAATATTGAGATAGTTGAATTGACAAAAATATATTATTAGTTGTTATATATGCGCCTAATAAAAATCAAAGTGAGTTTTACAAAAATGTGCATGATAAGATCATAGTAATAGGGAATGATAATGTATGTTTAATTGCTGACTATAATGCAATAGTGAACATTAAAAAAATTATGCTAGTGACCAAAAAGCCAAAACAAAAATAAAAAGAATATATTCCCCAAAAATTTCTTTGAAATGATAGAACTAAATTTGTTAGATCTATGGAGAACCTTAAAGGCAGGAGAAATTAAATTCACCTTTCTATTCTAATCTTCACAAATCCCGGTCAATGATTGATATGGCCTGGATAAATGGAGATCTAGTTAAAAAATTGAATCAGTAGAGATTATGTCAAATATAATCATATAATGATATAAACCATATAAACCATATAATATATGGTTGAGCCAACCATAACCTTCTTAAAATAACATGAAAAGGACAAAAAAGGAACTAGATTTCCTTCTAACTTTCTTCTATTTTTGATTTCTGGGTAGGAGGGTCAAAGTTCAGCTTTTCATAAATTAAACACATATGGCCAACACAGTTGAAGTTAAAACATGTAGTGGTTGTTGGAGGTTCTGAAGCAGCCTGCATTTGAGGGTGTGAAATATGGTCACAATTGTCTAGGCTGCATAATCTACCAATGATATTTTGTGATATGTTGTTGCCCTAGTATACCCTTCAAACTTAATATTCTTCGGGGCTTTTCCTATAGTCATATAAAAGGACTTCAGTGTTTCTTCTGTTTTATTGTGATATTTTGTGCTTTTCTCCTTTAGCAACATCAGCAGGTTTATTCTTCACCCAAAGAAATGAAAATTAGTAACTCTTCACTTCTTCAACAGCACTTAAAACACATAAATATAAACATCAAGCCTTTCTTTGAACCATAAAGGAATTTGTAATACATATTTTTAAACTTCATCAAGGTTATTATCTCTTCTGAACAACTAATTAAGCTTTAATTTCATGACATGACATTTTAAAGTACCCAGCAATCACCTGTGGTTCTGATAAAGATTCTGGTGAGAAAGGTATGTACTTGAGCTAGCAATTTAACTAAGAAAAACAGATGAAGTATTTTTTTTTCCTTTGCTGAAAACAATACAATTATCAACTTACATCTGTTGTTTCCTGCTGTAAGACAACTATTGATGAAGACAAGAATAACAAAAATATTTAACTTCCACTTATTTTCATAATTTCAGGAAAGTGTGTGTGTGTGTGTGTGTAAATATTAACCTTTTGGATCAATGAGGTGAGAGGTAGTACTGGCAGTCATGTAAATGCCTTCTTCTAGGACTGCTGTGTTGATTTTATTTGTACTGGATTTGGAACATGTTCCTTCCATTTTATCTACATATTAGCTCCTCATTGAGCCTTACCCTCAGGGGTGGGATTCTAGTGGTTCGGTCCGGTTGTATAGAACCAGTTGTTACCATTCCTGGTAGTTCAAAGAATTGGTAAATTGGGCCTCTGGCTGGCCCTGCCCCTCTCCACCCACTTCTCTGCTGCCTGCCTGTCAGCCCTTATCATACATTTGTGACTTTTTGTGTTTGCGCAACACTGCTGCCTGCAGCCTGCTCTTGTGCACCCACCAGGCCAGCCATTGCTGCCTGCCTTCTGCTGCGGCCCTGCCTTTACTGATCTCCCTGGGTGAGTGGGGCTTTGTAAGCCCCAATTGCCTTCCCCCTCCACTTGCCTTTTGCTGACGCCACCAGTCACCTACCCCCNGCCTTTTGCTGCCGCCACCAGTCACCTACCCCCCCCCTTGCCTTTTGCTTCTGCCGCCAGTTGCCTATCCCCCACCACTTGCCTTCCACTGAGGAACACATGGAGAGGCTTGTATAGGATCTGGCCAGGTCAGCGGCTACTTCTCTCACCTGCTGCTGCACAGCAGAAAGCTTCCAAGTCCCCCTTCCCATTAGCGATGGCTCCTGGGCAAGCAGAGAAGCAAGCCAGGTTGAATCTTGCTTCTCTCTGCTTGCCCAGGAGCCGTTTCTGATGGGGGGGGATTTGGAAGCTTTCCACTGTGCTGGAAAACTTTTGCTTTCCCAAAAACAGCAGCAGGAAAGAACACATGGAGAAGCTCGTGTCAGCAAGGCACCCCCTGATTGCATCCAAGACAGCTGATAGCGGCTGCGGGGAGCAGAGCCTGGAAGCCCTGATGCACCACATGTGTGGCCATATGGATGGTGGGGGGGGGGATGACAGACACGGACTGGTCCTGGAAGCCCTGATGCCATTGGAATCGCCATTGCCACCTCACTGCTGCTGCATCCTCCACCTCCTGCAGGTATGATGAGTGTGAACCCTGGGATAGGTGACTGACCACCTCAACTGCTGCTTCCACTGACTGTTTTCCATGCTAAGAGTGGAGGTGAAAGAGAGAGACCCGCCCTCTTGGTATGGAGAAAAGTTGCGTGTCTCCCCATATTCCTCTCACCATGAGTAGCACCTTTAAACTTAGCATGCTTCAGAAATGAGAAGGAGGGGATGAAGCTGCTCGAGGAGAAAGCAATATGGGGAAACACACATTTTTTCTCTGCACTGAGCTGCTCTTGCCAGTGACTCCAGACACATGAGTTTCAAGCTATCTGGTGGTCTCTTCTATTGGAGATTGATAACAGCAGAAGAATAAATTGTCAATTACTTACTTCTTTTTGTAAATAATAGAGAAATTTAAGAGGCTAAGAAGGAAGACCATGTCTTTAAGATGTAACTCTACGCGGATTGCAAATAAATGAATGTCATAATTCACAGGCCTTGCATAGGTCTTGCACACAATCATATCATTTTGAAAATAATTTCTCCCATGATTAAAGAATAATGGGCCTTCACAAAAACAAAAAAAAATGCTCTGATTTAAAAAGATTTCTCTTCTTGAAGAATTATCTCCATAAGATGATGCATTTATTATTTCCTGGGTTTCAAGCTTGAGTGACAGCTCTGTGCTTGTGGAGATAGGGAACTAGTGGGGGTAATAGGCATAATAAATGAATATAAGCAGACTTGTATTTGGTAATGTTGGGGGGAAAATGCCCACTTGTGAGGATTCTCTAGCCGGGACATAAGGGTCAGCATATAGGAGAATAAATTGAATCAAGAAGCCAGCTGCTGGAAAGAAGCTTAATGACAAGAAATCAGGATGAGTGACATTCAACATGATTCCCTGGCTAGCTGGGATGATTGATATACAACCGTGGGTTTTTATACTTTTCTGAGTTTTGTGTTTGGCAACAGTTTTTGTAACTTTTAATTTTGTGTCTGTTCATTAATTAATTTCTATTCAGTTTTGCTGAACAGGAAAAAAAAGTTCTGGGGAAGCTGGGTTCAAATTCTGGCTATCTCTTGTGTGCCTTTGTTTTGGTGATTAGCTTAACCAATCTTAAGCTGATATGGTTCCATGTTTGCAACATAGCTGCATTAGCTGCATTCCTCTTGTAGAAAGTTAGCAGCTATCCCTCTCCTAGAAGAATGAAATATTCAGATATTTGAATAATTTTATACATGCTGATCAAATGGATTTCTGCCAAAGAGGCAAATTAAGGACAATTTGAGAATAATTCTGAACACTTTAGAATATTATGAAACACATTCTGAGAAACAAATGGCCTTGGTGTTTTTAGATGCATAAAAAGCTTTTGATAATATAAATTGGCAGTTTATGATATTACAAATGGAACAAATGGGATTTGGCAGAAAGTTTGCTGAAGCAATAAAGGCAATATACCATAAGCAATATGCCAAATGATAAATTGAGATTTAATAGACAATATTAGTATCAGAAAAGGAAGTAGGCAAGGATGCCTACTGTCACCTTTGCTGTTTGTTCTGACACTTGAAGTATTAAATAGTAACATCAGAGATGATAGTGAAATAAAAGGGTTGAAAATAAAAAAAGAAGAATATAAGCTACAAGCATTCACAGACAATCTGGTTTTTATATTAAAGGAAACACTAAAAACAGCACCTAGATTAATAGAGAAGATTGAAGGATATGGACAAGTAGCAGGATTGAAAATAAACAAAGATAAAGATTTTAGTTAAAAATATGGTGGAAAAACAAAAGAAAGAACTGATGAAGAGACTGAACATCCAGATTGCAAAAAAGTCAAATATCTAATACAACTGATATGCAAGATGTGGGATATACAACTGACTGCAAGATGTGGGACACTCAAAGAAGATAATTATTATAAACTTAAACAACAGATAGCAACAGAATTGAAAGAATGGGAAAACTTACAGATATCTCTAACAGGGAGAATATCCAAACTAAGATGAATATACTACCAAGGATTTTATATTTGTTTCAGACAAATTTCAATTAAACTAGGAAAAGAATATTTTGAAGATTTAAAGAAAATAATTTTGAAATATTGAATGGCAGGGAAAAAGGCAAGAATTAAATTAAAGTTACTATAAGTTGTTAGATCAAGAGGAGGTTTTAGTTTACCCAATTAAGAACTATACTACCAGGTGGCAACATTGATGTGGGTTAAAGAATGGATTATTTTAAGAAATAATAGACTATTAACAATAGAAGGTCATGATTTGTTATTGGGATGGCACATCTTTCTATGGTATAAAGAAAGTAAAACACATGGGTATTTTAAGAGACATTATATGTGTGATGCTTTATTATCAATATGGGAGAAAGTAAGGAAACAACATTACATGAAAATACCTGTCTGGTTGTCAACTTAAGAGGCATTTGCATAACCAATTCTTTATAGAATAGAACAAATAGTAAGATACAATGAAATATTAAATGAAGAGGGTGAGCTCAAATCTAAACAAGAACTAAAGGAACAAGGAATAAAGATGAATTGGTATTCACATGTGCAAATACATTCTAGATACAATAAAGATTGTAGGTTAGAAGGATTTTCAGTGAATTAATTGAATTAGATGGGATTTTGACAGGTACTGATGAGAAGGTAATTAAAAAATTATATGGATATTTACTTGGAGTTAAACTGGAAGAAGAACAAGTTAAAGAAACAATGATTGCCTGGGAAAAAATTTTTGGATATGGGATAGATTTAGAAAGATGGCAGAAAAGATGGCAGACTCAAAACTATAAAATAACAACTTCAATAGCATATAAAGATAATTTGTATAAGATGTTTTACAGGTGGCACCTACCCCCGGCAAGGATAGCAAAGATGTTCAAGGATAAATTGGAGAAATATTGGAAGTGTCATCAGTCACCTGGATCATATTATCACATGCGGTGGATGATGTGTAGAAGTCAAGAGTTACTAAAATTCATACATGGCTGGAAAAAAATGACAAAACAGCATATAGACTTGAAACCAGAAATATTTTTATTGGGTATCTTATCTCAAGGATACAGTAAAGAATTGGCATATTTGATTATAAATGTTTTGACAGCAGCTAAAATTGTATTTGCTAAAAACTGGAAAAGTGGGGAAATACCAACAGAAGAGGAGGTGATTATGAAAATAATGGAATGTACAGAAATGAGTAAATTGTCATTAGCAATTAGAGAGCAAGAAGATAAAGAATATTATAAAATTTGGGATTTATTTTATCAATGGTTAGAAAAGAAAATAGGTAAATAAGTATATAATACAACATAAATATAATGATAGAGCAAAAATAATTTTAAAACAGATTACAATGGAATGCATGACATCATGAATTGAGATATTTGAAAAACTGAAATTTGCTCAAAAAGGATGATATAGTTTATAAGTAAAGTCCAATAAGTAGTTAATAACAAAATAATATAATATACATATTCATGTAAAATAAACTTTTAAAATGTAGTTAAAAGGGAAGGACTGTTGATATTGCGCACAAGAAGATTTCTACCAACCGACACACTGTACAATGGAAAGAAGGTTTTATGTTTTGTGTTTATGTATATGTTTGTTTATGTTGGTTTTTAAAAAATAAAAAAATCTTTCAAAAAAGAATGAAGTATTCTAGGAAATATTAAAAAGATAGAATATGAGAAAGGAGAAATATGTCTTTAAAGGAGCTTCCTGCCGCTCCTTGTCCCCCATTTCAGCTCCAGGGTGATGAGATTAAGACATGGCCCTCAGGACATGATAAGATTATCCATCTCACCACATGGCACCTGGGAAGATTACATCACCCAGCAGGATTCAACCAAACATANTCAGGACATGATAAGATTATCCATCTCACCACATGGCACCTGGGAAGATTACATCACCCAGCAGGATTCAACCAAACATAGCACACATACAACCTACAAAGCTAGCTATGACCCCTGACAGCATCCAATCAGGTCCCAGGAAGTTCAAAGCATAGAGAGGGCATAAAACCAAGCATATCTTCCCTTTTCACTTAGGAGCTCCAAGGCATGTGGTCCTGTCCACTGTTAAACCTTCTTTCCAAGCAACGTCCATGAATCCAGTGTCTTTTTCCCCACTTGGAACTGAACTCAGAAGGATATTTCTCCCAACAATTTGGCACCTCAGATGGGACTCCAAGTTAACCTGATCAATGGATCTGGTCCAGGTAAGCAGACCCTTGCTGGCAGAGACCCATTGGGTCTGTGGGTGAGTTTTCCTGGACCTTGGCCATTTGGAACAAAGGTTTTAAATGGTTTTGAGTATTGAGCTCAAAGGCTGCTTGGAAAGAGGTGAGTACCTCTCATTGCTCCTTATCTTACCCATCCCCTCCCACTTGTAACTGTATGACTGCAACTTTGTCACTTGTATCCTTACGATTTATATTGACTGTTTCCTAGTATGATTTGATTGCTTACCCTATGACTATCATTAAGTGTTGTACCTTATGATTCTTGATGAATGTATCTTTTCTTTTATGTATACTATTTGCACTAAGACAAATTCCTTGTATGTCCAACCACACTTGGCCAATGAAGAATTCTATTCTAAATACTATTCTCGCTGCAGTCAATACATGTAAAATCACATATACATTCCCTTTGTTATACCTGTAGTGTGCCGCAACAAAAAATCTGGTTTCAAATTATATGTTGTTTTATCATTTTTTTTCAAGCCATGTATGTATTTCCGTGCACATTTTTTTTTCACTTTTTGACATGCCCAACACATATGAACCAGGTATCTGGTGGTATTTCCAACATTTTGCAGATTTATCCTTTAACATATTTTTGCTAACCTTGAAGGTGAAAATGCTATCTTCAAAACATTTATTAAAGATTTTCTTATATGCAGTTAGACATTGTTATGTTATAATTTCTATTCCATAAATTCTGCCATTGATCTAACTCAATTGGCCTTTTTTTTTTAGAATTCTTACAAACATTTTCAAGTTTATCCTTGCTTTTTGCCCTTGCCATATATTTTAATATTATTTAATTGTTCAAAACATTTTCTCCAGTTTTATTGGTATTGTTTGGAATAAATTTTGAAATCTTGGCAGGATATTCATTTTTATGGTGGCTACTCTTTCCATCAATGGTAGTTATATTTAAATTTTCCATGTAATCAAATTTGTTTAATTTGTTGCACCAATTTTATTAATAATTTTCTTGACTATCTGTATACCTTTTTTCCTTCATTAGTTCTTTTTCTATATGTCTATAAACAATTGTTTTGATTTTTTTTCCTTTTATTCCCATTACCCACATACCTTTAATTTCTATGTCTTGTCTAATATTTCTATTTAGCACTTCCAATGTCAATATGAATAGTAAAGGAGATAATGGATATTCTTTTCTTGTGCTTTTTTAATATTGAAATTCTCTGTTGTATCTCCATTTACTATCACATTTGCCATTTGTTTATGGTATATTGCCTTTGTATTTAAAATTATTCTGATATTGTTTTTAATCTGTCTCTTAGATATTTTGATCTGAATATATAAATTTGTTTAGAAATCTTTTTACTCTCTGCCATTATTGAAGCATATATTTTATACTTAATGTTCAGTAAAGATATGAGCCTATAGTTGTTGTTTTTTTAAATATGCATTAAATCTGAATCTTCTTTTGGAATCAATCAATATTTGCTTCCATCCACTAATTTGGTACCTTTGCATCAATCAATAGTTCATTATGGACTTCCAACATTAATGGGCCTAAAGTATCTTGTAAACATTTGTAAAATTCTGTCCGCAGCCCATCTGGCCCTGGTGTCTTATTATTCTTTTGTCTCTTGATAACTTTTGACAACTCCATCATTGATATTCATTCATTTTACATAGGTTTTTTTTTTCCTGGTACTTTGGGTAATTCTGCTTTTTTCAAATATTGTTTAATTTTCTCTTCTGAAACTTTTTCTTGCTCATACAGCATTTCATAATGATCTTGATTTTGGTAGTATATAGTTCCTTTCTCATCTTCTGCCTTATTTGCATTTTTTTTTTAAGTTCTGTTTAGCATTTTCAGAACACAGAACCTTCTGTTAGGGAAAGAAGAGAATGTGTGAAATGGAATGGAAAAGTGAATGAGAGAGTTGAACTGGAGCAACTAGCTGAGAAGTCACTGAGCAAAGCCCATGAGAGGAAGGAGCCCTTACACCTGGAAGCAAGCAGAAGTCCTTCCAGACTTGAGTCCGAAAACTGTGAGCAAGGAAAAGCCGATAACAGGAGGTGTCCTTGCTCACTGCTGGGAGCAGTGGAGTCTTCCCAGACCCCTTTTTGGTCTGAAAACTGCTAGGCAGGAGAATTCCGACAGGAGGTGTCCATACTCTGATAGGGAACCAGTTCCCGGATCCCTTTTGATCCAAAAACTGCTGATGGGCCAGTTGTCTCACTAGGAGACTCAGTTCGCCGGGACTGGCAGGCCAAAGTGAATCCCACATCAGAAGGGGAACCTGGGAAGCTCTAGCTTGAAGGTTATGGTAGGCTCCCCAATGAAAGACTTGCTTGACAACTGGGATGAAAAGAGGCAGTTGCCTGTCCAGGTGGGCATGAAAAAAGAAAAAAAAAGTAAAAAAAAGTTGTGAAGTGGGCTTTGCTCAGGGGTGAAGCTGGAAAACCAATTTGGCTAAATAAAGGTACTTAAAAGAAAAGGGAAATATATAAATAGGAATGTTGAGGGTTTTGTTTATTTTGTTTATTTTTGGTTTGTTTGTTTATCTCTCTGTCTTCTATGCAACCACATGATATGTTTGTTAAGATTTGTGCCTTCTCTAATTTAACTGAGATTTATTGTGGGAATGAGCAGTGTGTGTATAAATCTGAAAGTTATTTTTCTTTTCTGTTTGTTTTCTTGTCTTTGTTTTGTATATGTGTGTGTAAGTCTTTGTGCACCCTCAAGGTAATTGTAATTGAAAAATGTCTCCAATCCAAAAGACAAAAAATTTAAATGGCTACACAAAATTATTAAAAGTGCTGAAAGAAAATGCCTTCACCAAATCTAGCCTGGCCAACTATACAGAGTGAAGAATACTGAGTTCAATTTCCTTTCCTTTCTGTGCTTTTAAGAAAAGCTGAAGATTATGAGCGAATGTTTTAAGTTAATTTACAGGAAAAGTTTCATTCTTGCATTTACTGTGTGTTTGAATGATTTAATCTGTCCATCTTTTCCTGAAGCATGTGAATCCAGTTTTTTCTTATGCATCATAATGTCATAATATCATCATAATATGATAATATCATCATAATATCAACATAATAGAATAAAATGGTGGCACCCAACTAGGAAGGTGAGGCTCTCGCTCCTGGAGCACTATCACTCTATAAAGCCACCGCCTGCACCAGAAATCACCTTTAAAGCTACCGTTTGCACCAGAAACTGTGAGTAAACCAGACCTTCCCCCCCCCCCAAAAAAAAAA